>VYYJ01003188.1:0-17596 GCA_021029165.1 Cyphoderus albinus | reverse complement strand
ACGGCCAACAAAAATATTTGCCAAACAAAATACGCGACTTCAAATGAATAACCTGACACTCGATGTTTAACAAGTAACGGCCACCGGGATAAGGCCGGAATAACAGAATATTAATAACAAAAATTGCAAAATCTCAGCAAGGCAACATAGCCAATCAATTATAAACGCTGCGTAAATAACAAGCTAATTAAATTAAATTAATAAATGTTTTATTTATGGATAGTATTATATCTCAATTTTACAATATACTTCCTTAGGCAATTTATCTGCTACGGACTCTGCACTCGTCGTTCATATATTACTAAGTCAATTTTTTAGGGTCCCTTTTCAAATCCGGTCATGTAATACATCAAAAAGATGGTAATTTGATGTAGATGACGACTGCGTTATCAGATTGTTGCCTTATTGTTCCATTTTTACAAAAATTGGCAAACATTATTTAATTACCAATTCTTTTGCAAACGATCATGTGATACATCAAAATGACCGGAATTTGAAGTAGATGACAAATCTGTTGTCCGATTTGTGCTACCTTGCTCTGTTCGTGCAAAAATTGGCAAACATTATTTAATTACCGTTTTTGCAAATGATCATCAAAATGACCGTAATTTGATGTACGGCCTGGCCATAATTCACATTTAAGTTATCTTTAAGTAATAACAACAATTGTGAGTCTGTCAAACAAGGGGGTTGATGTTTTTGTTTCTATCAGTAACCTCAACCCCCTTGTTCGACAATTATTGTTAGAAAACGAGCTTTTTTATTAAGTAAACATAGGAACCAAAACCAATTAAAGTTTACAGCTAAAACCAATATGATTAAAAATTAAAAATGAATCATTTGTTTCGAATTAAGTACCCACCCCCATTTTGACGACATTCCGCAATCCGTTTTGTAACGCCTGACACGCTTTAACTATCATTTGCCAATCCAATTCTTCAAAAGCCTTGATTATGGCAAACTGCAAGTCCACCAAGCATGCGGGTTGTTTTGCATAAACTTTATTCTTAACGTAGCTTTAAAGCCAGAAGTCCATTGGCGTTCAATCGGGAGACCTCGCTGCCCACGGAATTGCTCCATCAACTCTTACTCCCCTCCCAATCAACCGTCGTCCTAATTTCTTATCGAGGTAATTCCTAGCGTTAGTAAAGTGTGGAGGTGCTACATCCTGAACAAAAAAATCATCGAAGTCGGGAAAACTCAATTATGAAATCGCAAAGTTCTTCAGCATTTCCAAGTATCGGTCGCCATTCACAGTTACAGGATTAAAGTGAAGTCCAATTGATGTTGGTGTTGGTGGGGAGGGGAAGAAGTAAAGTCCGATTACTCCAAACGATGAGCTGTCCATACGCTTAGACCTTTGGACTTCAGTGGCTGTTCAAAGAGCCGGTGGGGATTTCGTTGGTGCCACTTCGATCGGTTTTGGTCATTCAGGTGGAACGTCGCCTCATCAAAGTACCATGTCAGAACAGGAGTTTGGGGTTCAAGTTCCATTTCCGTGCAGAAAAAGTTACAAAATTCCATCTGCCTTTCATAGCCACTCTCGTTCAGCATTTGAGCTTTTCTCGACTTGTAAGGCTTGAACTTAATTTTTTTCATAATTCGCCTTGCATATGTTCTTGAAACAGGAACATGATCCACGGTTCGATTCGTTGAAGGTGCTGGTTCCACAAACAGGGCAGCTGAAATGAGAATTCGGTTGTCTTCCGTATCCACTCTCATCGGCTTCCAAGTTGACTTTTTGTTCGTCAAGATACCGTCATTTTAATTTTTTTGTCGAAACCGGTACAAGGCAGATCTGCTGGGAAACGGTGAAACGGGAGATTTTGCTGGTCATCCTTTCAAAACAACGGTGACACACTCCTCGTAAAGCGTCATTTGATCGTTTAGCCGTAACTTTTCTTCCAGGATTAGTCGAAGTGGTGGCAGAGCCATTTTCAAGACAAAGCATCGGGAAAAGCCAATAAATTGCAAGTTGTCTGCATTTCAAAAGGAACGTTTTATCAGTGAAACTCATTTCAAAGCATTTCAAAAACTACTACTTACTAAAATTTTTGGTAACCAACACTTAATGTTGCTTACATTATGGCCAGGGCGGTAGATTACGACTGCGTTATCCGATTGTTGCCATATTGTTCCGTTTTGACGCTGATTTTAAATATAAAATTAGTTTCTGAAAAAGGTTAACCGTTAATGGTGATTAACAGTTGAAATAGTTTCATATCCGATTTGTTTTGTTAACAACGCCCAGTTACTTAATTACAATTAATAATTTAATTGGGACTTCATGTAGGTCAAGTAACCGACAATTTTGAAGAAATTCATAAATTGAATAAACTGGCAAAATTATTTTGACCATTAATAACCGTTTAGGTTTACAAGTGTTTAAAAAACTAATTTCATATTTGGCATCAGCGTGCTGAAATACATATATGTTAACTAGCTATTCATGTCAATTTAAAAAAAAATATGTTCCTGTAGCTGTGAAAAAGTAACATGTAATCAATGCATTTTAAATGGGAGCTTGCGCCTAGCAATGTGTAGTAACCCGGAATATTTTTTTGTCACCCTGGTAAAAATTGGCTCAACTTAAGAGGAAGAGATCCGATGAGGAAAACTATCTTCGTCACTATTACACATTGTTTGCATACTTTCAAAATACTTCCACAACTCATTGTAGCTGAAATATAAAATGGGCAGACCAACTGAGATTTCGCTTTTATGTATATAGATTTTAGTTTCTATTTTAAAGACTAAATATTAGTAACAATGTTGGGCGGACAAATCACACTTTTATATAGAGAGATTATGAGATGATGATGATTATGATGATGATGACGGATGGGGTTCAGGTGTGTTCTAAGGATTATCTGCTGTTAATATACCTGTGCGCCTTTGTACACACTGAAGCAACTGTAATAATAAGATGCAAAATGCACCTTTAAAAATGTGATTGACTGTGTTGGCGTCGCGATATGGCGTTATTATGTCAAAGATAACTTGCTCCAGGCAACAATTTTTGGCCGAGCAAGCTACCTTTAATTTTTAAAGCACTTAATGGGATTTTGGCCTTAATTTAATTACTTGTTTGATAAGCTTCTTTACAACGTTTACTGCGCTGCACGCACATGTACAGGCAATCAAGCTGCACGAGAGTTAACTTTGCATATTAATTTTTGCAACTGTGTTTACAAGGTCAGTATTTTGTGTAACTTACACCTATAATAATAACCAATGGAAAGGAAAAGAGAGCACTTAATATAGTCATGCAATTCAGAGGAACTTTCTACTGCACCAGCACCTAGCATATTGCGGATACTTTGGAGAAAAAGGAGAAAGTGCTAAAGAGGGAAATCGATAAAAGCAGTAGGTACCTTTGCTTTCTCCTTCACTGTCCATTCTCCTTAGTCAATGCAGCAAAGTTTACTTTGCTTTCGCAATTTATATCCTTCACAAATATATATCTTCATTCAACAAAACCAGCTGCAGTAAGAGATTCATTGAACTGGATCCGTAAGTAACTGCGTTTCTCCAGAATGAACAATGCAAACACATTATTTCAAACTTTGGGGTTGAAGTTTTAGAACGAGGTCTTCACTCCGTATTGAACTAGTTCATAGTTATCTATGCATAGTGTCGCGGTTCTTTAAATGACAACTTTCAATTTTGTTCGGGAATCTGGAATTTTGTGTCGCTGCTCGTATTCTAACTGGAAAAATTCTCATTCTTCAGTATGTGTCGTATTTATTGAATAGTGAGGTCGTGTTAGTGGAAGTGATATAAAATGGTGTCCATTCCGGTTACTGGATTGGGAATTGTCCTAGCAGGGCCTCAGGTTGTCGAGGCTTGTAGCTGGGATTTAACAATGGGTGCAGCCAAAAATATGATTGGCAAGTTATTTCTGAGTAAGTCTAGAGATTTAAACATGACTTTTCAAAATGTACATAACAAGGTTCGCCACAGATTAGTACTATAAAATTTACAACTTTGATATCATCCCAAGATTCAGAATTAATCAGTTAATGATATAAGATAATATGGTGCAATGAACTGAAGTACATATTTATTGCTATTTTCTGTGTGCTTTTATATGTACTTGTTGTATGTGGCTTAAGGAACCACAAGCACCTCATCTAATGAAACACCCGAAGCAATAGATCACGTTGGTATAATTGCTTTCAATCGACTCTATGAATATGGCCATAGCGGTATTAAAAAGAGCAATGTGAGCCTAAACCACTCTACAATACATATTATAATGTGTTACTCTATTCTAATTTAATTTTCTCTTTTACTTTAATTTGTTTGCATGAGTAGACTTCTATCTTAGTTGTAAAAGTTAGAGATTAAATTACATAACATTTAAATATATTATCCGCCACTTATAAACTTACTTTTCTCATAATTAATATTTGTCACAGATTCCGAGAAATGGCGATGACCCGGAGCCTCAGTACCCTGGATGCAAACTACGAAGACGTGAGTATTTGGGAAGAACGCAAAAATCCAAGGAGGAATTCTTTGAGTGGATTGTCAATGTGAAATATGGAGAATATAGGTTGCCACTTATGTAGCACTTGAAATAAATGAATTGTTAAATACACCTACCTACACATCAGTGTCAACTCTGGTTGTATTGTTTCTCAGAGGCTCACATTATGATATGATACATCACAACTGCTTAGACTTTGCAAGGGCAGTTTGCATTTTTTTGGAAGTGCCCCCGAATCCGAATTGGGAGAAAATTAGCAATTGGGCAAAGAACAAGTAAAATTTGCACTATAAATGGCTTTAACATAAAAGATTTTAAAGATCTAATGTTGTCTCCGTTTTATCTGATTCTGTACAGCCAAAAGTTTGCTGGTCTTTTTACGCGCTCTGCGGCGGGTACCTGCATTTCTGGCGGAAATGCAAATGGAGAAAATGGGCCTTCAACCAGTAGCGACGCAAGGCGAAGTAGATCTCTGCAAAGGTCAATGACAATACCTGAAGAGTCCGCAGAACCAGAAACCGCGCCCGAATATTCGTCCGTCGTCGCAAATTCTCCGAGGCGACGGAGATTCTCACTAAATCGATCCTTTTCCGGTTCCGGTCGTTGTCAAAGTCGTTTCTCTTTCAGGTCACGATCGTCGTCTTTGGCATCGATGGAAACTTGTACGCCTTCTTTATCCTAACTTTACACCAAAACTGTAATTTTTTCACAATCCAATACGCTGTCATTAGAATAATATTGTCATTTAATTTTACAGTGCCGCCCACTTATGAAGAGGCATTAAAAATGTCGTCGATGCCTCGTCGAGACTCAATTCAATCAACTATTTCGGCAGCTCCAAGCTACGAAAGCTCCATGCGTGCAAAGAATAACAAAAATAATAACAATGCAACTGCTGCTAATTAAGTTGAATTAAACTGTGGGAGTTGCAACTTACATATTAGCTACTTTGGTCTAGATAAGGAGCAAATTAATTCATGAGATTTTAAGGAACTTTATAATGTTTGGTTTTCAAACTGATTAATTACAAAAGTGTTCGATAACCGTTAAACTTAATTTCAATAAAACAAGATACGTACACTGTTTGTTTATTATCACTGAAAAATATAACAGTTATATTGTCAGTTAAGATATATGAGAAATTGACAAACTAACCGTAAACTAACGAACATTGTGCATCTCTTTAAGTATTTATGTACCTACCTTATGTATGTATGTCTTGGCAGTTAAAGCGAAGTGAGGGTGCGGATGTATCAAATTGATGAATATGACGAAGACTGTTTCAAATTTTATATTTAAAAAGAAGCTACCGGTGATGTGCTGCTGGTTGGCACTATTAATTACAGTGATATTATGTGGCGTTGATATAATTAACTTCATTACGTATGCTTCAGAATAAAATTCAGATTTGAGATATGCAAACCTGTGTATTACAAGGTACTGAATTTAAGAACAAGAGGCTTCAATTTTCAATCTAGTTGATTTTATAGTTAAACTACTACGGTTAACCTTAACTGGTTGTATAACGGTCCAGAGGCTAAATGAGTATATAGTATAGTATGCAACTTCCATAGATTTAGATAGTGACTACCCGAAATAAGATGTGCTTTCGCTACTGTTAAACTGTAAAATACGACATTAAATTAGGATATTTTATGTACCTACTATAAGTGTACGGGAAACTATTGACGTAACGAAAGTTGATATTGTGGAATGAACATAGTTGGTCGGAGAGAAATGTTAAATATGGTATCTTAAATTTTTGCTGATAATTTAAAGCAGCATATTTAAAAATACAGTACCAAATGAATAATATTAACTAAAAGCATTTTATGGGGCACAGTAAGACAAGGTTGAGTCCAGAAAAGTCGTTGTTGGATTATTTATTGTAGATCTCCTTCTTGACCTTTAATAATCATCCTTTGACAAAAACGCTAACAAAATAAACTGCTGCTCTATGTACTAACTAATGTAATTTTTAATTTTTCAAACTATAAAAATCTAACAAAATTTGAAAAGTAATTATAGTTTCTGAGACCTAACAAGTACTGATAACAATCTACAAAATATATCTAAAATGAATATAGCAATAATAATTGTGTGTGAGGCAGCGGATTGTTAATTCCTATAACTGGTTTCAATATTCAATTTGAATGGAAAAATGTTATTCTGATCTGAAGGCTAAAATTTTCATGACGAATAAAGTCTTGGTCTTGGTGCTTTATAATATTGAGTTCCACAAGATGTAATTCTGTGACTGAGTGAATTCCGACCCATTATTTGATCAGTTTTAAAACCTGGTCGAATGATTTCAATGCAAGGTCAATCCATGTTCTAAAGAAAGCTACGGATGTATAATAATCAACTGTTCGATTTGTCCCGTCAATCATTAATATTTCATCATCAACTGGAAGACTATAGCTGACCACTCCAACAAGGACGGGTTCCGTCTCGCTGTAATAAGAAACCAGAGGTCCTCCACTGTCTCCACTGCCAGTGTTTACTTCTTTGTCACTTCCATTTTTCGTCAGTGTGCAAACTGTTGAGTCGAAAACATAACTGTACTTCGGATACGACAGAACGTAATACTTCGGAGCACCGTATTGCGTCAATTCTCTTTGACTACAAAACGACCGGTTTTGAATTTCGAGTTGCTTGGTAGACTGGAGAATTTGTGGTCCCATTGGCTCCTCGGTTGAATAATTATTTGTGTTGCCCTCTGTAAATCGATCACCCCAGCCACTCAATAAGGCTTCTTTGCCTTCAAAGTTATCTCCTGTTTCATATTTAAACCTTGATATTTACGTGTTATTTTAGAACAAAAATTAATATGAACCATTTATAATAGGATTTACCAGAACGGGCTAATGCGATGGACTTTACATGATCGAAATACTTTATACTTTGGTTTAGTCGTAAGATTGCGATATCATTTAGAAGCAGCCGGTGATCATATCCATAATGAAATACAATTGATTCAACATCATAGCGGTATGAATGGAGACGTGAATCTTTGTCTGGAAATATTCCTGATTCCTCATAGTCATCCGTGCATCTGTCCGTATCGCCAACCACGACAAATATTGAAGAAATATTCATCATCCCATCCATTTTTGAGCTAAAATATAATTGAATTTAGTTGCATTATAACGTGGCAAGTGGCAATGCAATTTGAAATACCATTATCATATTTAGAAAAGTTTGCATAACTTTAAAATAAAATGCACCTTCCAAAAAAGCAGTGACTTGCACTCAAAATATGTCTGCGGTCGATGATAACACCACCACAAAAATGATGACCCTCACTTTCAGAACAATTCGAGAAAGGAAACGAGTCAGAGTCGCTTTCCATTGTCACCTCATCTTCCGACATAGAGTCCATGTTGGAATCTACTGTGGTAGACTCGGTCGCAGTGGTCCGTGACGAACTACTGCCAGACGTGAGTGGTGGCTGAAGTTTGACCCTGATACTAACTTGCCATGGTACAGTGGAAATTAGCGTATCCTCTCCGTTGACAATAGATGGAGATTTCCACGCTGCTCTAATGGTATATAAATATATGAAAGTTTTACAAATTGCTTCATCAATTTATTTGATGGCCGTATGATAAATGATATACATATCTTTATATGCTTACGGAAGTTGGGAATTGAATATTTTAAACGGATTTCCACCTCGATTAACGGTTGAAGGTCTTTCAGTTTGCAACCCAAGTACGGCTGGCTTCCCTGTTTTTATTAGGATTTTCGTAGGATTCAAGGCTATTGTAGGTGGCTTCGTTACGGAGCGCTTTTCGATGAAGGACTCTTTAACCTCCCACGCGATATCTGCAAAATTGGGTATTTTTGTTAACCATACATACGTTTTCAACTTTCACTTGCAAGTAATCATTACATTAAAATTATGGTTTTATTTTACTAGCCTGGGTTCTTTGATATTTGGGCGATTCTAATGTGAAATCGATATTTGGGACTAGACATAAGAGCAACGACAGAGAGGCTACCTATGTTTTTTGTTTGCTTTGTATCCAAATTTATCAGAACTGGTAACATTATGCAAAATGATTAGATTTGTCTTTTATAACTTGACTGAAAATATAATAATTTTAACAATACCACCGTAATTGGTCAAATTTCCACATCTGGGAGGTGGCGACCATGTATTGAATCCGCGAATAAATATCATATCAGATTCACAGCCAGCACGATTTTCACCCCCGCTATCAAAAGATACTCCGTCCATTTCGGCAGATAGAAAGTCGACTCTTCAATCAACAGTTGTGATTTGATAAACTAAAATGTATTGTGTTGTATGAACATGTAAAATTTTGTACTCTATTACCTAATTGCGAGAGTATCATTGCGTATTCTGACTTTAAAATCACAAAGCAAGTCACCTCCAGCATAATCAGGAAAATTAGGAGATTTAAAGAAAACAATTCGTTGTCCTGATTTCTGATCACCGCATGAGCCAGTCACTGAGACCAAAGCTGGTCAAAAGAAAAAAATAATGCACACTCATTTAAATCCTGTTTATGATCGAAGTGACCAACGCTAAACAAACGTTAAAGTAGTTTAGATCTTTAGCAAAACAAATTTTGTTTTAAAAATATTTACGGTCGCAACACATCAAATTTTTGCTACAAGCTCCAATCACTTTTCCTCCACGGAGCTGACATTTTAGTGTGTCTTTGGTGCAGTATCCTGAACATTTCATGCCTGAAATAAGAGTTTACATATAAATAAATAAATAATGTATGCATTATATAAATGCTTTATACTGTCCAAAGTACCTTCTCCAGATACATTTCCAAGAATGACAAAGAATACGAGTGTTGCGAGACCCGGCAGCCAAAGCCGGTGATGCAGAATTAATTTTATAGCGCTCGTAGTGGGACATTGTCCCATAGTATAGGCTTTTTTCCCCAACTTTTATAATTTCCATATACAACAATGCTAAGAATGCTTTATGACGCGTGACGCGCTTTTTGATTATCCGTTTCTTGCAGATTTTTTTCTTTTACCGATTTTCATGATCGGTCAAAACGAGCCGTCACTTCGGTCGCTTTCCTTATTCCTACTTTACTTCATATAAAATACACGGCCACACACAAAACTGCACCTTCCTTATTCTCACTTTTGACAGCTATCACCTAATCTGTATATTAATATTTTGTAATTGATTCTTGATTCAAATTACACATTTTTTATTAATTGTCTTTCCACATGCCCTCCCTACCCCTATTTTACACAAACTTGTCCGAAATGAGAAGTTACGTGTGATTCATTTTCTGTTACATATGAGACTGCCGACTTCACTGGTCTCTGCCATTATAAAATTGCTACCTTTTGACTGGCAAATGACCATGAAACACTTATAATGTCATTACGTTTGAAATGTTGGGCACAGTATGAGATTTAAAAAAAATCATTTCATTCGTGTATTATAATGATTCAAATCATTGCAAGATGAAACTGATATGACCGTCATTAATTTACTACGAACTACTATTCACATTTCATGTGAAGTGAACAAAATGACCCTGCTCCGTTTAATAGATTCTCTATGTAATGCTTGATTTGTGGAATTAGGTAACTGTGACAAACAAAAGGCATTTGCACTCTTCTATTGTTGCATTGCCCAATCCGTTTACGATATTGTTCACTCGATTAAGCCTGTAATGGGCATTTTAAAATGGCTTTTGTAAATGTGTAACCACCCACCTTATTCTAATAGCCTAAACAATGATTAACCGCTCTTTGCATTTGCCTTCTATTGTATTTCAAAAACTATTCCAACCCACTGTTGCATGTGCCTATCGAAACTGAAACAAAAGGTCCACACGAAAATGCAATTGGAATGAATTGACTTTACAGTTGCCTATTATTGTTGGCTACCGTGTTCAGAGTATGAAATTATGTCGTAACAAACGAAAAAGAACTATGTTTTGGAACACTTGATGGCATTGTACAGATAACTAATACACAAATGTTATTCAATGAAAACTAAAATCACTCGCAGGTTAAACTCATTTCCGGTCGTTCCAAACTGAGATTGGTACACATATTGTGTGTTATGTGCTATGATGTTTAGTACAAATAAACTTTGCAGCCAGAATTGGATAACTGGGCTTTAAATGAAGAGGATTCATGCGGAATGAATAAAAAGTTTTTCTTTGTTTCATCACCTCATCATTACCCATCGAAATGATGAGATTCTCAACCACGTATACAGCACAACAGCAAAACCTTTTTTAGTATAATGCAACTTTAATTATCATTCTGCGTATTTCCATTGGGTTGGCTCTCCCCATAGCATAAAAATAGTTTCGCGCTCTCTCACACGCAACAACGCATAACAACGCCAACTCGTAGTCGTAACGTAACTCGACGCATGAACATAAAATTGCATCATGTCCAGCTTCGTAATCAGAGTAATCATTGAAATAAAAATTGTATAAATCCCTACTCCCAACTTCATATTCCTGTACCTATCCAAAGGTAACCTAGTGGGAGGCAAGGATTTATGTTTTTAGAAAAACTTCGTTCAGGACCAGTGCCACTGAAGACAGAAGTGATATTAAATCATTCTATTTGAAGTTGTGTTTAATCTGGCCACTACATGAATGCGTAGTACAGCAATTAATTACGCAACAATTTTGTACGAAGGAAAACATAACATTTCTAACATAAAATTTGATTAAATGGGTTTTGAACGACGTTTGAGGATATCATTAAAATTAAAATTTGATTTAAAAGATTTGGTAGTCGGTACAAGTAAATGACTGTGGCACTGCATATGTAATACAGTTCAGAACGTTTGGTAACGAGTTGTAATTTACAAATACATAAATAATAGAGATAAATATGTTTATTTCAAGACAGTGATGTAAATCCAATCCAGGAAAAGTTTGCAACGCTCAGCTCAACGCGTTTTACACAAATCAATGACAGTCTTCCTACTATACATTTTCTCAAGCGAAACTTTCTTTTCACTTTACGAAATTTGCTATTTTATTCATATATGACTTATGAGTTATGAATTACGAAAGTATTGTCGTTTAATACTCAAAGTTAACATAATTGAAAGCCAGGTTCTGTGAAACGATAGATTTTCGGCGTTACGTAACGCTTTAAGATTTGGACTTTTTAATTGTTTAATTTAATTTACTTTTTGAACATTTGGACAAAGTTTCATTAGGTAACCGTAAATGACACGGATGGAGTTTTATGCAAGACTTATGTATTTTCTGGTCAAGTTTTTCCAGATAATGCATTAGAATCGTATAATATTTTTACTTAAATAGTCAAATTTAGTTTCAAGTACCGGCTATATGTAGAAGAAAAACAATTAATAGGTCGAAGCATCGAAGTAGTAATTATATGCGCATACCGAAACAAACGTCTAAAACTGCGTTACGCCAGAAATTTCCTCTCAACTGAAACCTGAAACTACTTAATTAGGCAATTTTTGTCAAATGGCGACACGGCCGGCCCTAATAAAATGATAAATATAGCTTCCAACTATATAGGGATAAGAAATTCTTATTAAGAATCGAGGAAGTTTGGCAATAAATTGTAATTTGCAAGAGAAGCTTGTTATTTGTAAGTTCCATGAGAGTAGACTGAAACTGCATGCAACTCTTGTTTTTTCTTGTCTTCTTTGTCCGCTCGCTGCTGCGATCTCTTTTGTCACTCTCGTACAATGCTACGCAATTTAGGTGGCACATAGCTGATGTAGCTAGTTGAAGCAAGCAAGTGTCAGCAACATAGTCCCAATCTGAGGAGTTTAATCATAATTGAATAATTTCTATTAATTCAGTGCAGTTGCAACTTATTAAGGATGTCGTATAATAGTAAGGTTAAGTGACGCTAGTAGCTATTAAAATGTTTAGAAGCAAAAGCCATGTTAAAATAATTTAATATTTTCATTATTAACTACTTTTAAAATTATCTGTAAACTTATTTCATTTAAACTTGAGATGAATCTCTAATATCGAATAACTTAATAATGATATCATGGAAGAAGAGCTGCCTTTAGCTTTCGTTTCGCGAGGTTTAGATAAACTACCTATTTGTCTGGCTGTATTAAAACATTGCAATGTCACTAATTTTGACAAACATGAGATTGAAGTCCGTTGAAATTTATTTTACAATGTTCATGATGGTTGATGTTGATGGTCTCAGACTTAAATGTTGAACTGAAATGGAGGCACTTTTATAATAAACGTTTTATAATATAATATTATCTTTTAAAGCAATATTGGTTTGATTGAACTGGACTTGCAATAAACAATAGACAAGTGTCAATTATTCCTGAATCTGAATCTTTACTCCACCTGCCTGAAAAAGCGTTGAATCATGGTTAGCGCAACTTTGCCTGAGCTTGCAACAACGGAAAATTCTGATGACATGCAATACAAAGAAAAGCAGTCGTTGTATCTATGTTGCATTAGAATAGTAACAAACGTACAAATGCAGGCAGATGTGCGTGGTGCATGTACAAGAAACGATCGTTTTCTTCATACGAGATATAAGGTAATTTTATATATATAAATTTTGAAGCTTATGCTTATACCCATAAGATTTTGATCATATCCAAATAAGCTGTTTTATTGAAAACCTACACAAACTTTGTTACAGTAATTATCTGCGAGGATCAGATTAATAAATATTGTCAGCATTAAATACCTTCTCTGGAAAAATGTTTGCATGAAAATATCTGATGATAAGTCTTAATTGTAGTTTGGCTATAAATGATAACGATACAAGTGAACCCCGAGGATCTTTTACGTTTGTGACGATAATGTGATCGCTCGTTGTTGGTTCGTTCCTCTCCCGATATTTACATGTAGCAAGTAAATAGGTATCCACAATCAGCAGCTTCAGATTTAGAGTAAGTCGTAACAAAAACAGTTTCAGTCTCTGTTTAGTTCCCTTGCACTTCACTCAAAATTCCCCTCTAGCTAACCTTTTTCTATCAAATCTTTTTCTTGTTTCTTCCGTAATTTGTATAAATTCGTCATTATTTTTAACCATTCATTCGTATATCATCGTCTCGTATCTCTATTTTTGTACAGTTATTAATAGTAGCTGGAAAGTGACTGAAACGAATTTCTCTATATAGTAATTTTTAGTTGCATTCATTTGTTGTTCGTATTTGTCCTTTTCCTCTCTGAAGTGCACCACAGTTAAAATTGTCAATTAATTCATTAAAATTATCGATAAGGACTTTAGTCTGCTTGCAAGTTTATTTTGACGAGTCGAGAACGAGTGACTGAATGCTTGTAATTGTAAATTTGGACTCTCCTTGGATTCTTCACCACGCCAAGTCACAATTAATTGATTACTAAATTAAATCCCCTCACAATTGAATTCATTAAAGCAAATTAAGTGACAGTGTTTGGATTTAATGCAGTTTGACTCGAGCTCTTCTCTCTCGCAACGCATATTTCAGTCAGTTTGTTCAATACGATGATTGTTTTTTGTGATTAACTTACAACGCTATAGTATTAATTAATTGTAATTATCTAAATGTCTCCAACTCCACGCTGAAATTCTCTCGTTTACACATTCAACATACACATGGACCAAAGTGTTCAGGTAAGCACAAACTTTTATTCTGACTTTTATTATGGAAGCTTTTTTAAGAAAAATTCGACAGCCTTTGATACATTTGCATTTGCATGATAACTCAATTTTGTAAATTCGCGCTGTTAATTTTGGAATTTGCAAAGTCGTGATTGGTCCACTCAAGTAACGTTTACAAGTCGTCGGTCAGTCGAAACTGGCATATTAATTAAATGTGTCAATATTTTGGCCACTGGGTCACATTTTCAAAAGATGAAGGTTGCTTTCTTAACGATTTTTTGTCTTCTTGTCTAATGTTTTCCGACTTATTTAAAGAAGACGGTATTTATCTAGTTCTCCGTTTATTTTGCTTTGTTGTGTACAATCGGAAGTATAGCTAATTATTTAAAATAATTGTTTTTAATGTAATCGATGAAATAACTGCAAATAATAATTAAATGTTTTTTTATCTCGTGAGTAGCACTGATTACTGACTGCTGCATCCTTGGCGTGCAATGGAAGAAAAATAACGGACATTACAATAACAGGAAAAGCTGTTGAAGTATAAATCCTCCCCAACCAATGAGCAAAGAAAGGAAACCTAAACTAAAAAGACACTTTAGATTCGCGTTACCCAAGCTCTTGTAAGTTTACCGCATTGGTTAATGTAGTGGTACATATTTTTAATTGATTTCAAATTACAGATTATTCTAACGAGTCTATTTTTGTTTTCGCAGAAAATCACTGAATCGAGAAGGTTCCACGAGTTCGGAAGTGCATAGGTAAACATACTATTGGATTGATTAAGAATAGCCCTTCCTGTCTTGCAGTATTCTTGGTCTGCGCCAAGCCAGTCGTTAGTTTGCAACTCAATTGTCACGCATGAGAGAGATAGCTGTCAGCGCTTCACCGTTAACTAACGATCACACAGTTCAGCGTGTTGATTCATGCCCTGCCTCAACCGCGATAATGAGAATTGTGAACATGAATAAACCATAGTAAAATTGTGTGCCTATCACCTGTGTATTCTAGCCATCTTCAAGTAACAATCATCTCTGGGTCGTTTCGTATGGTGAATAATTTGTGAAAGTCAATTAAAAGTTAAAACAGAGGAAGAAGGGGTCATCTTCTTTGTCCACCTTTACTACAAGCAAAGCTCTACAGACATTCAGTGAACTGAAGTGAAGCAACCAAAAGTTCCCTCAGTTACACAATAGACGTATTAATATTTTGCTATTCTAAGAAGTTGTATTGAGTTTAACATCTTGATCTGTGATCTTTTCGAAAAGTTCGAAATATAGGTACTTAGTATTTATTGTATTCAAATCAAAGCTTTCAAACGGCCATAGAGTCTTAGTGTTTTTCTAGTGCGTACACGTCTTCTAAATATAAAAATCAACACAAATGCAGGGATAGAGATTATAGTAATTCTTGAATGGAGCTAAGGCTAACTGCGAATGATAGAAAAGTTGTGTAACGACCTGAGTTTGCAACTAGAATTGTGCATTTTTATCATGTCATATTTTTATAACAAGACTGCATTATATATTTGCTAAATAAAGATCGCAAATGGATGGATAATATCGTCAGATATACACACGGTGAATATAGTGCCACCAGACGAGCCCAAATAGACGATCATACCGTTGGATTTTGAAATATAATTTTCTAGTGCATTCGCTTGCACCATCTTAGCTCTCATTTAAACTGGATCTGCGACCTGAGTGCTTCGTACAAAATGGAACCTGCTCCATCGTCATCATCTTCGGATGCCGGATCTACGTAAGTGTCAACTTGACACTGTCAGGTGTCTTATCAAGGGATTTAACATATTAAAAACAAGTCGGCAGAATTTTATACAGAAACCTTTCTCTTTATTCAGAACTGGATCATCTTCGGGACGACGGGATCATGTCGGCCCTGAACCTGGGTAAAATCTGCATAAAACCGTTAAAATTTGCAAAATCCGCTTTCCTCTAACCTCTAGCCTCTCAAAAAGCCTAAGCTTTTTTCTCTCTCTCTCTCTCTCTCTCTCTCTCCCTGTCTCTGTCTGTCTTTCTCTCTTACCTCACTAATAATTCCAGTTAGTAAAAAACGGCTATATTCACCGCCTTGGCTGTGTATGAACGTATCTCCTCCATGTATGCTCATAATTTATTTTTTTAAATTTTAGGATGAGTCTTTTGCTGCGCCACGCAAGGTATTTAGTTTAAAACTTGTATTTATTAAATAAAATTATTGTATAGGACAAAATGAATTGAATAGTAATGTACTTTGATTATGTAATGCAGCCAAAACTCACTTGATGAAAGTTCTCAACGGAATCAGTCAAACCTTCCCGAAGAAGATGATTATAAACCCCCCTATAAAAATTCGCAGCATTTTGAAAAGGCGTTTGGAATTTTGGATACGTTGCGGAAGTAAGTACATCTTTCACCCGAGTTGAGCTTCCAAGACGATAACATTCTACTAAAGAATTTACGTACTAACATTAGATTTGATTACAACTTTCACAGGAACCTTACGATGTGCGACGTCACGCTGGTTGCTGGTGATGTCGAGATCCCTGCGCATCGAATGGTTCTAGCAGCTTGTTCTCCGTACTTTTACGCAATGTTCACGTCATTTGGGGAGAAAGAAAAGGATGCTGTTACCATTCAAGGTTTAGATCCAAGTGCGTTGCAAATGCTAGTTTCATATGTGTATTCTGGACAAATTAGTATTACTGAAGATACAGTTCAGAGTCTGCTCCCTGCGGCTAATCTTCTACAGTTGTCTGATGTGAAAGAAGCATGTTCCGATTTCCTCAAGTCACAGCTTCACCCCACAAATTGTCTTGGAATCCGTGCTTTTGCTGATTTACATGGCTGCATTGATCTCATGGCTGCAGCGGATTTGTTTATCCAGTTTCACTTTGCGGATGTTGTTGAAGGGGAAGAATTCTTAGGTTTAGATGTTGAGCAGGTACTGATTGGAATCCAAGTCTTGGATCTTTTCATCATTCACAAAACCATAGTCAATGGATTATTTCAGTTAATATTCTGATTTCTTAATTAATTCACTGACTTCTTTTTATGTTTAGGTAACCGCTTTAATATCCAGTGATAAATTGACGGTGCCATCGGAAGAGAAGGTCTTTGAATGCGTTCTGAATTGGGTTAATCACGAACAAGAAGCTCGGAAAGACCACGTTCCAATGTTAATGGAGCATGTACGGCTCCCGCTACTTTCTCAGGACTATCTTGTTAATCGAGTGGATGAAGAGCCATTGTTAAGATTAAGCCCTGTTTGTAAAGACTTGCTCATTGAGGCTCTGAAGTTTCACTTGCTAAGGGCTGAACAAAAAGCTACATTTGCTTCTCCGCGGACAAAACCAAGACAGGTAAGCACAACTTTTATTCTTTGACATTTATCATGGAAGTTTTTTTAAAGAAAACTTTGCATGATTAAAATGATACGCGTTGCCAATTTGTAAATTCGCGCCGTTAATTTTGGAATTTGCAAAGTCGTGATTGGTCCACTCAAGTAACGTTT
>VYYJ01003187.1:0-17597 GCA_021029165.1 Cyphoderus albinus | reverse complement strand
AGCCATCAACCATTGACTCGTTTGTTAATTGGGTAGCTTGGATTAATGAATGCAATTATCTTACTCCGACGTTCTCGAGGGCATTGGCCTCAGTCTCCGAATCAGGGTTAAATAATTTTTGGAAGCGAAAATATTTGGAAACGTGGAAACAAAGTGATTCTGGTGAACTGAAGAGAATATTTCAAGCCACAAACAGTGTGAAAAAAAGTGACAACCTGCGAATATCAATAGAGGTTTACACACATATTTTGATTTCCTTTGTTTCGTTTCTAATGGCAGCGTTAGCTTTGTTTCTATGTGAATTTTGTCTATACTGGTATTGGTCATGTATTTGTTTGATGATTGGCTTCGCATTGAGACAGGTTTCTGATTTAGTGCTGAGACTCTGTAGACGAATCCATGCTCTTCGGCTTAGGCAGTTTGAAGTGTCATTAAAGTGTAAATGCTTGAGAATAAAGACGACATAAGTAGTCAGTCACCTCAGGTTGAATTCTTATAAATCTATTTTAATCATGTGTTTATTTCCAGATTAAATTTGTAAAATTTCTATTTGGAAATTGCTACAATCACTTTTGGATGCTGGTGATTTTTAAAGGGAACTACAATGAAGATATTAGAAAGGAGACATTCATATACCGCACATGTAAACTAGAAGTATTATTATGTGGTTAGTTGTTACAATGTTACTATTCATTTGATTAATTTTGTAAACTACAACAATAGGCAAACAAAGTTGATAATGAATCAATATTAATGATGTGATAAAAGTAGATATTTATATAACTTCCGGATTACATTGATATGCTTTTTGAGACATGGTCATTTTAATCTGGGGTTTGTCGGTTTGTGGAAACTAAATTGAAAAAATAAATTAAATAAACTTAACACAAAAATGCACACAATTTTTTAAAACGCCTTAAAGAGAGCCGTAATGAAATTATTACCTAACCTACACAACTGAAACAATTATAAACAGCATAATTGAATATACCAAGACCACAATTGATAAATTGGTAGATAAAGAGAATAATAAAACAGTTCTGACGCATGTTATAATATCAACAAACTCGGTTGATATTATAACAAAGAGATAAAGAACGATCACGTTGAATCATGCATGTCTTTGATTTATTCACAATTTTCGGTTACACTTTAATTTTAAGTATCATTATATTATTCAGAAAATACTTTTTTTGTCGCTTTCATTTTCAATTTTTAATTTTCCATTCAAATGACCAAGAAATATGCCGTCTTTAAAAATTACAGTTGCGTGTGGCTGCTCAAATTTAATATATTTGGTGTATCGCCACCAAAACTGGATCATTTTGTTCACCCCTTCAATTTCAACAAACCTAAATACAATGAGTTGGCGTTGTTTATGACTGCCGTGTCACGTGTCCATTTGGAAATTCACCGAGTTACGACCATGTCATTTCGTAACCCGCCCGAGTATAAACAATTATAACAAAATGATGACATAATTAAATGCGAAGTTCCTTGTGACAATTTCCTAAAATATAATTAGTCTCTTTTCGTACGTCGCGATTTTCATTATAATTGCAACTACGCCAAGCAACAATCTCGTCGTCAACAATTCAACAAAATATTTTAAACACAATTTTATATAATTCAGGCTACTTTTAATAATATTAATATTCTTTTGGGGAAAGCTTTTCATTTTGTAGATTGGAAAATAATGGAACAATACATCACTCTGCTTGCAGTTAGCACTTGTTAGATTACGGCATGAATGCGGAAGTCATTTGACAAATTTTTTCTAATTAATATGGCGTAGGTATTTAATAAAAATGTGACAGTGAAATGAAACTTATTACCATATTTTATTGTCACAAAATTTTGCTTATTGTTACACAGTACAAACTTAATTAGAAACAAAAAATTATATTACAAGAACTAGGCCAAAAATCGGGATTGAATGTACTGTCTATGAATGTTTTTAATATCTATGTGTATTTACATTGTTTTCACTGAAAACGACTTTTTACAATTATAACTTTGCTTGCCGCATGAGTTTTGGTATGGTTGTAACGGCTTGACCATTGGGTGAACCACTTGTGACCAGTGGTGCATTCTTAAGGTATTTCACCCGTGTGAATTCTCAAATGATTTTCAAGACAAAAATTTGATTTGAATTTCTTAGTACAAAAGAAGCACCCAAAAGTGGGCGGTTTCTTTTCCAACGTGCAGACTTTCATGCAATATTTGCGCTCATGGAACTTTCTACCATTGTATGTTACAAATTCTCGTGAACAAACTGGACAACTGTACGGTCGCTAGAAAATATGGGTTCCGATATGGTGAATGTATTCCTCTTTTCTGAAAATCCCCTTTGCACAGAAGACGCAGTTGTGCAATTAAGGACCCTGGTCAACATTGTGAAATCTGTAGCAGTGCCTTTTATAAGAACTAAACCGTGAAAATCTTTTACTACAAGTTTCACATTTATAGGGTTTTTCCAGAGTGTGCGTTCGAATGTGTCTATTGCGAGCAGTAGAGTTAGAGAAATATTTTGCACAAAGCTCGCATTTGTAACGTTTTTCTGCATTGGACGTTGTCAAATGACGGTGACGCTGCACGTCGATACTTCGTGCAAACTCCTTGCCACAAAGCGGGCAATAGTAAGGTCGTTCTTTTGTGTGTACCATGTAATGTAACGTTACAGTCCTTCTGTGACGAAATATTTTGCCACAAAATATACAAGCAAACCCTTTCTCTCCATTATGGACTGTCTGATGTCGCTTCAGCTTCTTCAAATTGTTGAACCGTTTTGGACAGAATATACATCCGAATTGTTGAAAATCCACATGACATTTTATGGGTTGACCTTCGGTATGGTCTTTGCCCGTAGAATGTTCTGTACAGCGACGAGATTTGAACGGTTTACCCATTGAATAGCCTGCTAGTGGAAGATAAATTAATGTTAGATTTGAATAATTGCGGTTACAATTTATTGTACAGTGATTAAAAACATATATTAAAATTTTAGAACTACCGTTGAGTTTATGTTATTTCGTCTGTGTTATCGGAGTCAATATTAAGCTACAGTAGCAAAAGTAAAAGCAAGACTGAATTTTTGCTTTTGGTCTTGTACAA
The DNA here is from genome assembly GCA_021029165.1 of Cyphoderus albinus. NCBI lineage: Eukaryota > Metazoa > Arthropoda > Collembola > Entomobryomorpha > Paronellidae > Cyphoderus > Cyphoderus albinus. Next base: position 14,483 of record VYYJ01003187.1, on the reverse strand, counting down.
GTTTCATAATATGTTTTATGCACGACAAGGCGAGTTTAAAGTAAATCCGCTTATGAATGAGGGATTTTAGTGCCTAGTAATGTGATGAAAAGTGCTTTATAGAAATTATGTACCTAAAATCAGCACATTATAAGCCATAGTATGTACTCTAGAAATGCTCAATGTTGCTTTAAATGATATTAAAACTTAAAAAGTTGCGGTCGGTCTTTAAAACGTAGAAAGCATAGCTTCGAGTACCTTTGTCGCATTTCAAATTTTCACCCAAATTAAATTTCTTATTTAGAAGACTTTTCTTTACAATGGGTTCAACGATATTGGAAGAAATCATATTTTCTTTGAGACTTAAAGACTTTTCTTTGTCCACTCAATTGTTTATGTAGAAACTAGCTCAGGGTAGATTTAATAAATTATTTCTTAACCTCAATAACTTATACATAGTTGCCTCATAAAGTTTCAACGAAACCTTTTGTTTTGTTTGAAATATTCAAATTTTTGCTTGCACGATTATACAAGGAAGAATGGTGAAGCTATTGTAATTACCTAATTAGGTCTTATATAATGGGAAATTCGTCCAGCGCTCTAATTGCAGTTTCACATGCTATAACTATAAGATAATGTTACACTTGAGTGAAGTGTGTAATTAGTCTGGATCCAAAATTTGTTAAGCGTTTAGGTATAATATACATAGAAATAATTTATTTTCAATATAAAACCAGTGACTTTACAGAGAACTCTTGTTCATAAATGATGAATATTACAATGGATATAGAAGTTTTTAAAATCTGTTGCAAATTACAAATTTGTACAGAAATAGAGTAAACCCTTTTACATAGATATCACAAATACCCATGCAAATATGTACAAATGTAAATATAAATAAATAATCAGCAGCAGACAAAACAGCAACAATAACAAACTTTCACTTTCATACATTAACCTTGACTAGGTTGACCAAATCATTAGTTCATCCATCGTTCACTCATTAAACCCGGTCCAAACCAGACCAATAGATGATAAATGTATGTATTTGTAGAAAATCAATAAAAATGGTCTTTGCTTTCTAACAATTTTTCAATATTATGCATTTTACCTGTGAATTTAGTGACTGTTATTTGAAAAGAACAATCTGGGTATTTCCCGAAAACAAAAACAATCTTCAATTTTTACCACATCAACTAATATAGATTAGTCTAATTATAACTTTTATGACGATGACGACTGAAATGAACGTGGAAATAGACATGTACAAATGAAATATAAAATGGAACAAATTACTCAAAATCCCACTCACTTTTCCCTGTGCCTCTGCAACCGGAAGCAGATGGATATTTTTCAGTGGTAGTTCATATATAATAATTTAAAATGTTCGCATTAATTTTCCGAAGGTCACTGCTCGCCCTTGGAGCTTTAATATTGTTTCAAAGTGCCCCAGTATTTTCACAAGTGCCTGAGTTAAACAAACAAACAAATTTTAATACTCTTAATCAACTCAATCAGACTAACATCACACTGACTCATTTACAGACCAACCCGATTGTTAAAACAGATATTAATAATTCCTATAATTTTCAATCCTCAAATGGAACATTACTGCCATCACCGTACCCTTATTTCAACTACTCGAAACTATTCAGAAAGAAACATCATCGTCATCCCATAGCAATTCCAGGCTTAGCAATTGCAGACGACATGGAAATACACGACGATGACATCATTGAAAAATTACCTTACCAACAAGATTTCGTAAGTAGCGAAGAAGTGTCTTCTGAAGAAATTTCTTCTGAAGAAGTTTCCAATGAAAGTAATCAAGTCAACATGTCATCACTCACGGATGTCGGCGTCTACAATGACGATGACATCCTTTCCCTGAATCTTGATGACCCCGCCGTATATCAACCAATTACTATCAATATTGAACCAGAACTTCAAATTAATCCGGTCATTTTTGGGAAACAGAAAACGGTTATTTCCGAGCCACATTTTGGAATAAAGTTGTCACCATATGTCAGGTACAACGACCAGAATCCATTTGATTACACTGAGGAAGAACTAAGAACCATGGTTCAGGTTATTGGCACCAAAGCACATACTCTGTACTTATATGATCTGTCAGCTCATGACCAGTCAAAAATACCCACGGTGATGCAGATTGCCCCGGTGGCGGCAAAATTGAACCTGGAGAAGAATTTAAATTTTATGACGGTTGTACAATGCGCCAAGGTCCTGTTTAAAGCAGCTGAACAACAAGGCGAAGTTCAAGGTCAAACTTCGATGATAAATATTTCAACTTCCAGTGATAGTCGAGGTCAAAATCAAGGTCGAACCAATCATCTGGTTTTAGCCGACAAACAAACCGACATTGAATTGGCGCTGACATCAATTCAGACTGCAAATTCAATTTGGCAAGGCACAGTTTCCCGTTTGATACTAACGACGTCCACTGGCGGTGGTGTCGCTGACATCCCCATAGGACACCTTATTGCCATGGAAGTGTCAAAATTAAGGTCAGCTATGTTAGTACCTGTGAAGATTGGTATTTTGGTTGACATCTGTGGGCAGGTCAACACATCACAAGAAATAAATGCAATGTTAGTGGAGCTCGCCAAGGTCACGGATTTCTTCGTCTGCACAGTGTACCCCCAAATGCCAGTTTCTTCTGCTGAGTCCTATTTCACCAGCATTGTGCACCAGTTTGAAATAATGAAAATTGGTCTTCACCAGATAGCCCCATCCTTGGAAGTAGTTTTGGAAACGGGCCTGGCAACTGAGGGAGTGTCCATCAGAAACCCAGGAAGTTCTGTGGAGTTGCAGACTATCCAGAAAATGGTAGATCTCTGGCAAATGCTTCAGCATTTTTCCGAGGAGAAACAGACGACGGTTTACCTTCATGAGGCATTTGATATTCCGGGTAGGGCAGGTGATGATCACTTTGGGTACTGGAAGAGGTCGCCGGATAATGCCAATTTTTATATTGAAAAAATTACAAATCAAATTGTTCAAACTTCCGTTGTAACAACAATAACAACAAATGTTTCGGAAATTACTTCGACGCAAAAGCCAATTTTGGTATATAATCCGCCTACGCCTAGTCCAACTCAACCACCGCCACCTGTCATAATTCATGTAACCGAGCCCCCCACGCTACCACCAGAACCACCAGTGATTCTTGACTTCATCACCACCACAACGGAGCTACCACCTACTGAATTGCCGGTGGAGGTGGAGCAAGTAAAGAGTTTTACCGAAACCATAATCTCCGTTACCGAACAACCGGTTGTCGTAGAAACCACCACATTACCTCCAGCCATTCCTGTACCAGTTGAAAGCGTCCGATTCATAGCGCATTTCTCGAACGGTACCGATGTGCCTCTGGACAGCACTGCAAACATCTACGCCGACAATAATTATGCCTGGATTGGAACACAAGGTCCCGAAAACTTGGATGAAATCTTGATGAGACTTTTGGGCGGTGGGATTAGACTCGACTCTACGGTAGATAACCCTCCCATGGTTAACCAATATCAGAACCAAAACCAAAGTACGGTTGTCATAACAACAACAACAACTACGACGACTAATACTACTACAACTAACTCACAGGAAATTCAGTCGAGGCTACGTAGGTCGGAGCCACTTTTTGGGGTCAAGTTTTCACCCAATGTAAGGTACAACGACCAGAACCCATTTGATTACTCCGAGGAAGAATTAAGAACCATGGTTAAAGTCATTGGTACAAAAACACATTCTCTGTACCTATCTGACCTGTCAGTCCATGATGAGTCGAAAATACCAACGGTGATGCAGATTGCCCCAGTGGCGGCAAAATTGAACCTGGAGAGAAATTCAAATTTTATGAGTGTCCTGCAATGCGCTAAAGTTATGTTTCAAGCAGTGGAACAATCAGGTCAAGGCCAAACCAGTCAGCTAGATTTAGCCGAGAAACAGCCTGATATTGAATTGGCACTGGAGTCGATTCAAAATGCAAATTTAATTTGGCAAGGCACCGTCTCCGGTTTGGTACTAACGACGTCCACTGGTGGCGGTATTGCTGACATCAACGCGGGATATCTTATTGCAATAGAGGTGTCCAAATTGAAGTCAGCTGCGGTAGCACCTGTGAAGATTGGTGTCCTGGTTGACATCTGCGGTCAGGTCAACTCATCACCGGAAATTAATTCTATGTTTATGGAACTCGCCAAGGTCATGGATTTCTTCATTTGCTCGGTGTACCCACAAATGCCAGTTTCATCAGCCGAGTCCTATTTCAACGGCATTTTGACAGAATTTGAATCCATGAGGGAGGGTCTTCGTCAGATAGCGCCATCGCTGGAAATAGTAATGGAAACGGGCGTGGCATCTGAGGAAGTGTCCATCAGAAACCCTGAAAACCCCGCGGAGCTGCAAAGTGTAGATAAAATGGCAGAACTGTGGCAGAGACTTCAGCAGTGGTCTGAGGAGAAGCAGACGAAGGTCTACATTCATGGAGCATTTGATACTCCGGGTGTCACTGGTGATGATCATTTTGGTTATTGGAGGAGGTCGCCGGATAATGCCAATTTATATTTTGAGAAGATTTCAAATCAAATCGTTGTTATACAGTAGCGCTATGCACACATGTAAATAAAATTGATGCGGAATCAAGATGAGTATGATAAATTTAATATTTGCATTGATTAATAAAAATATTCATACATACGATTATGGAACAATTATAGAGTATTCAATTATAGAACTTGCTTCATTCAAGTTTAAGCATAATATTTTTAATATGGCTACTACAATTTTTGTCAAACTAGAGCTTTACAAAGGTATCTTCTCAGCTTGAGCTTTGACAGGCCAATAAATTTTAGACGAAGTGACGAACATCTATTCTGTTGAGTATTTTGCCACAAAACAATCACCCTAATTTGCATTGTCCCTTGCAATATTTGCGTTCGTGTTCCTTCCTTCCGGAATTTTTTACAAATTCGCGAGGACAAAACCGACAGCTATGCGGTCGTTCCGAAATATGGGATCCAATATGGTGAATATATTCCTGTTTCCCGAAAATCCTCTTTTTGCAGAAGATGCAGTGATGTAAATAACGACCAGAGTCACCATCATGAAATCGATATCGATGCCTGTTATAGCCGCTAGAGCGTGCAAATCGTCGACTACAAATTTCACATTTATAGGGTTTCTCAAGGGTGTGCGTCCAAATGTGCTGATTGCGAGTGGCTAGTATAGAGAAATATTTTCCGCATAGCTCACATTTGAATTCCTTTTTTCCAGTGTGCGTTGTCAAATGACGCTTCACATCAATCCTTTGTGTAAACTCCTTTCCACAAAATTGACATTTGTAGTGTCGTTCTTGTGTGTGAACAATGAGATGCAAATTTAGAGTCGATCGAAAAGCAAACATTTTGCCACAGAATATGCAAGTCAGCGGTTTCTCTTCATTATGGGCTAACTTATGTTGCTTCTTTTGGTGACTCTGGTGGTGGTCGCTGCCACAGGAATGTTCTCCACAGCGGCGATGCTTGCAAGGTTTTTCCATCAAATAGCCTGAGAATGGAATTCTTAGCAATATTATTCAATTAAATGTGTATTTACAATTTATTGAACGAAAAAAAATTGCAATGAAAAATATGTGATTTTGGAATGAGGCTTGATTTGAACTTGTTTTGTCTATGTTATCAGAGTGAATGTTAGCCTATTGTAGCAGAAATAAAATGAAAACTAAAATTTTCCCAGGCAAGCATTCACTTTTTAGGTAGGTGTGTATGAAAAAACTTAATAGTTATACTTCCTTATTTATTTACATATATGGAGTTATACTGTGCCAAGACTTTCGTAAAATAGTTGTTGTATGAACGCCACGGTCAATTTTGTCTGCTACCTTCATTATTAAATCCGCTTAAATACAACACAGCTGCCGTGGATGCTCTTAAAAGTTGCTTTGAAGGGTTCAGTTGCCTTTTAAATTTCTACTAAACTACTAATATTCTTAAGTAAGGTTTTCTATTTCTATAGGCGCATTGGAATTTTTTATTTAAATTCACAAACGTTTTCAAAGATTTTTGACAATGAAAAGCGGGTTTATTTAAAATTGCTTAATTCTTAACATCACTATGTTATTTATTTTGTCGATTTGTCAACAACAGTAAATCTGTGATCCAATGAAGACAAAAGTCTTCCACTACGAGCGGCGTTGTTTTGTCGAAGAAATTCATGCTGCCAAACTGAACTCTTATGGCACGAACAGACCTGAAAAACAGCTTTAGTTTTGTTGTACAAATTTAGTTGATTTCATCCGTCCATTTGAATTACTCGATTGATGATGCAAATCAGCACAAATCCCGTAGACAAACATGATTACAGCAACGGCTTCAAACGAGGAGAATAAAAATACCAATTTTAGCCCGCCAAAAATGTGTTTTGCCAATGGTCCGAGTGACAATAGTGGTGCTATAATTTTCACAATCATCGTCGTAATCAACAATGGACGACCATTCCACGTTCCAAGTAGTTGTAACGGTCCGCCAATAATTAAATCTTTCGTAAAAAAAGCAACTCGATTTGAAGTTGTTGTTGTTCTTTCGTTTTACCTAGACACGAAAAAGGCTTTAATGTTCGAATTAATGTAATAATTCTTTTCTCGATAAGCAATTGTCCACTGGGTAGGGCAATTGGACCAATTGCAACGAAGACGAGTACTCGGTAACATTGTATTACAATACAGGACCAAAAGTGGAAATTGACAAAAAATGTGATTCCAATCGCCACCCATTTCCAACCAGTTATCTGCAGGTTTTCAGCGGCAATGACCACTTCGGGAATCATGTTGAACTGAAGCTCGGGCTTGAAACAACAACCAAATCCCACCATAGCGCCAGAAGTATAAGGTAATATATGTGAAGCCAGGTAAGCAAAAAGCAAAGTCAGCCTGATTTTGAGGGTTTTTGAAACTAAATTTTAACGCTTAAACATACACGAGTAATTCATTCACAAAATAAGCAACTTCCTGCACTTTTCTTGATTTTGTCCAATTGGAATGAACAATAAACAAAAAAACTGCAGTGATCAGCATCAATTGGCTTGTAACCTCAGGAGAACGTATTCCCTATGTTTGTTGTAAACAAAAAGTCTCGTTGTTATCACTAATTGGAGCAAAAGTAAAAACCCACTTCGCCACAGTAGCTGAGAGGGACCATCTGGGCACACTTCAAATTCTTGTGTATCCCTGTCGAATCTCATGAGTTGGCCACACAATCGTGCAGAGATCGTATTCGTGTTGATGACGTGAATGAGAAACCCCGTTGCTCTCAACATTATTTCTATGATTTTTAACAAATTAAATTTTAAATTTTGTTTGATTTTTTTTACAATCGGACTGGATCCTAGTTCGAAGTCGAGAAACTCGTCGATGTGCGATACTATAAGCGAGATAGGAATTACTGAAGCTTCAATTCACACGTAGCGATCTCAAGCAGCGTGTATACCTTTCGCCTACGCAAAAATCGACAGTTGAGTATATTAAGGTTTGAGCAATTTGGTAGAAGTAAACAAATTAAATTTTGTTCACATGTTCCTGAACCACTAATAATTTTCTGAAAATCGTATTCATACCAGAATAGTCCATTGTTAACGAAGTGGATTCATTATGAATCGTTGAACTGTTAATTACCTGTATAAATTATTTGCGAAATTAATTTGGCAGTACGTCAAATCCAACCAAAGTGTAATAAAGTATTCTAGTTAAATGTAGGGCAACCAACTTTCGTCCGCCTTATCTAGATATACGTATATCTTACGTAAAATAAAGCAATTAGATAATAAATGGTCGGGTTATTCTCGCGGTAAGCTCACTTTACTACTCAACTAGCATGAACTGGTAAGGTGTTAAAGTGCTAATAAGATTGGTTATTGCGCAGTTACAATTATAGTTTACAACTTAGGAAAAGAGGCTAATTTTATTTTCATAACTTTGCAGAATAAACATCTCATTATGTTATGAATATGTCGTCATTTTGTTGTAATTGATTATACCATAGCCGGTTAGCTTAAGTAAGAATATTTTGCTAACATTACAATTGGTTCTAACATGGTCGTAACTTTATGAATTTGTGTTTTTAAGATGGATTGATTTTCATATGTTATTTAACTTGTGTCTAAGCGAAGCTAAAATAACTCATGGAAATTTTCCACTAATTTAGAATAAACTAATTTTGCTTGGCAAAATGATAAATTCTTGTATAAGGTCGGTGCTATTTCACGTTGCTATCATTTTTGTTATTTTCATTTTAATCGTTTTACGGTTAACAATGTTTGCGAGAATTCATTTTTCGCTGATAGAAAAACACAATTTTTACTATTTATAAGGGAAAATAGTCAGAGCTTAATTTCAAACTAAAAATTTACCAAAAAAATCAACAATCAAAACTATAGTGTTATTTTTTAATGCTGTTAACGTTCGCTGAACAGTAGGAAATTTGTAATAAAATTATTCTGGAATTTTACAATTGGCTTTGTTTTTAACTTGTTCACTCAGCACTGCAACATTAACGGCAAATAGGCTTCCTGTACGATAATAAAGTTTATATCATAAGGCCGTTTATTAGTGAATTATGAGAACTCTGAATAAAATTTGTCAAAAATCTCATTCTCATCAGAGATTGCTTAACCAGCGACGCTAACGAGTTAAGACCAATTATGCGTCAGAACGCAAAATTAGTTTTCACTAATTATCGTATTTCATGAGTCATACTTTTCAGTGTTCGAAATATATTTTCTAATAAACTAAAATTTTGTGTTTGATTTTGAAATGTGGAAGAATTATGAACTAACAATAATAAAATTGTCCGCGCGCCCATCATTGTGTGTGCTCTGACAAATACACAATACTTGATGATGTTCATGATACTATATAATGACAGTCATGAAAATCAATATTTGTGTCCTTTATGGCAGAAAGCTACAAACTTTGCTATTGCGTTTTTTACATTTATTGTTCTTACTGGAATCATTTTAATGATGTGTTCACAAGTTTGAAGTTGAGTGGCCAAAATTTGTTTCTATTCCAGTATAATAAATTCTTTGTAAACATTATTTGCGTGACTGAGTCATAATTTTCTTAACTATTGTTTTTTGTTTAGATAAGTTCACAAACAGAGCAGCCATGAGTTTAAAGTCAAGAACCACCATGAACACCCCGAGTATAGTAAAAGATTAGCTTCGACGCTTGTGAGTGAAATGAAACCGGATTATAATATTAAAGGGAAAAACTTTAACCAACTTTTACACACACAAAATAGTTAATGTTTGGTGAACAAAATGTAAGCGTTGCTATATTAAAGATTACAGTTGAGAATGATTTGAAATATTCAGAAAAGCAAAGTAGCAAAAACAAACTTTACAAACCTTGTCAGAAAACATGTATTTTCTGAGGACAGTATTTCAAAAGGCATGATCATTTATTTTCCCATCTCATTTCTCACACTGGTTGGTGAGCACTGATACAATTGGATATTTTGTACGGAATCTCTTGCTTACATAATAGATTTTTGCACGAACGGCAAAGTGCATTTAAGAAAATAAAATTTGGACCCAATAAATTATTTCATTGACAAGATTTTATAATACTGTGTACTATTACATAAATACAATTTTTAACGAAACCACCAAAACTGGTATGTGGGCATAAAGTTTATTTGCTACATGAATATTAATTAATACGGTAAAATCTTATAACATTTTTACTGAAATAGGACACCTATTTATTTAAACATGATAAAAAATATTAAGCATCTGACGATATAATACATCATACGACTTTAGTGAAACAGGAAAAAATAATAATTTTGAGCTGCATGTACAGAATTTAACTTAATTTCCATTTTCCTATATAGAATAGCATTATATACATAAAATCACGTACACAAAATAATAGGTACAGGAGTTCTAAGGATGTGCTGGTATTAAAGTGAACCTATAAATTTTACCTATGCTTGGGGTGGACTTATTTTCTATGGTAGTATACTGTGAAGTACACTTTTCAAGGCAAGGGGTACTTTCTTTTCAAAGGGTGACAGAATCATATGATTTTGAAGTAATGTACTCTCATCACTCTGTACATTTTTTTCATTTTTATCAAGTAGAAAGAAACGAAAACAACACAACAATAATTGTACAGCGTTTTTCATTTGTTTCTAATTTTTCTTGGTAATTACATACATTACAATACTTTTATTTCTATGTAACCGCTTTTAACGGCTCTGAAATAAATACTTGTACCTGCCTGTGACAATTGAAATATTTTTGTCGCTGTTTTGAAGCAACCTATAAAACAAAATATTATCAGTTTGACTTTATTATTTTTTATTTTTCAGAATAATGAAACAACGAGGGATGAAGCATATCCGCAAACACCAATGTGTCTTCTGTTCGAAGTTTCTGAGCACTGCCGAAATCCTAAAAGAACACCTCAGAACTCACACTGGAGAGCGTCCTTACAATTGCGGATTATGTTCAAAGTCCTTCGCCAAGGCATCCACTCTATACCTGCATAAGTTTACACATTCCTTAGTGAAGAATTTTCCTTGCAGCATTTGTGAAAAGCGATTTACCAGTCCACAATATCTTTGGATTCATAAGAGTACTCATTCAACTGACCCCAGATACATGTGTCCTTTCTGCGGCGAACGTTTCAATCATCCAAGGTCTCTCTGCGATCACAGAAAACGGCACCATCCAAATCGCGAGAAGGGAAAAGTCAAGGATATTTTGCGACGGGTTAAACAGGCAAAGGACCTTATCAGAATTTATCCGTCCTACGTCCACATTCAAAGACTGACTTTGGTCGATGTCGAAAATGAGAAAAAGAAGTTAAGGCAACCACCCCCGGATAACAATTCACTTCAGCTCTATCCAAGCAGCTACTCTTGCATCTTCTGTGGAAAAGTTTTCAAGCGGAAGGAATACCTTAATAACCATATCTACTCTCATATCGAGGAGCGTTGGCACAACTGCAAGTTTTGTACCGAATCTTTTAAACGTCCAAGTAATCGACGTAATCATGAAAAACGTCACCGTTTGTAAAATGAATAAAATAGTGCTCAGTTACTGAAACCAATTTCATTTCCAGAAATTAACAGAATTTATTTTGTTGATAATTATAATATAACAACTATTTTATTATTATTATTATTATTATTAACTATGTAATAATTTTGTTAATAAAAAGTGTTAATAACAAGACCAATTGAAAAGAGAAGTTTTTTCTTCTCACTCCAATCAAATTAATAAAAATGACTCGTATGCATTTTCACTCCGATTATATACAAAATTGAATAAACTTACATATTTACATATATAGTTTCAGCCTACATTTTTTCGACGTGTCATGTAATGATGATGGCGTAACATTTATATAAAAAGTTGACTATTTTTGTGTGAAAATGTGTGAAATGGTGTGCAAAAACCACCACAAGATTTAAAAAATGACATCTAGAAAACGCCGGGGTTCCGCGACCTCTCCCAAATTTATTTCATGGCGTGGCGTTATGTTTTGTCGATTTGCCAATAACAGTAAATCTGTGATCCTATGAAAGCAAAAGTCTTCTACAACGAGCGGCGTTGTTTTGTCAAAGTAGTTCATTGTGCCAAACTGAACTCTTACAGAGCGAATGGACCTAAAAAATCGATTTACTTGTTTGTTTTGTTGAACAAATTTAGTCAATTTCATCCTAGTATTCGAATTACTCGATTGATGATATAGATCAGCACAAATCCCGAAGAGAAACATGATCACAGTGAAAGCTACGAATGAGCACAATAAAAGCATCAACTTTAGCACACCAGGAACATTTTTTGATAATGGTCCGAGCGATATCAGCGGTGAAACAATTTCCATAATCATCGTCGATATTAAACAAAGCACAACCATTTCACGTTCCAAGTAGTTGTAACGATCTGCCAACAATTGAATCTGTCGTAAAAAGAGCAACTCGATTTGAAGTTGTTGCTCTTCTCTCGTTGAACTTTGACACGAAGAGGGTTTCAACGTTCGAAGTAACGTAATAATTCTTTCCTCGATAAGCAATTGTCCACTGGCTAGAGCAATTGGACCAATTACAACGAAGACGAGTACTCGGTAGCCTTCTATTGCAATACAGGACCAAAAGTGAAAGTTTACAAAAATTGTGATACCATTCGCCACCCATTTCAAACCAGTTATCTGCAGGTTTTCAGCAACCATAGCCACTTCGGGAATCATGTTGAACTGAAGCTTGGGTTTCAAAGCGCAACCCAATCCCAGCACAATACCTAAGCTACAAGGTAGTATGTTTGCATTCAGGTAAGAAATTAGCAACGTTAGCCTGATCTTGAGAGATTTTGAAATTTTTCTAACGCTTAAACCTACAGTCAATGATTTTTCCATTTTGAGCAATTCGTTCAGAAAATGAGCAACTTCATGCGCCTTCTTCGACTTTGCCCAATTGGCATGAACAATAATAAAAAATATTGTAGTGATGAGCATGAATTGGCAAGTAACAGCGGGAGATAAATGTGCCATATCCTTGTTGAAGACGAAAAGTCTCGTTGTTATGATTAGTTGTAACAAAACGAAGAACTTGCTTCGCCTCAGTAACTGACTGGGGCCATCTTGACAGACTTCGAATTGCTGTGTATCCCTGTCGAATCTCATGAGTCGGCCACACGATCGTACAGAGATCGTATTTGTGTTGATGACATGAGTGAGGAATCCCGTTGCTTTAAGCATTTTTTGAGGATATGTAACTAACGCAAATATGGTTTAAATTAAATGTTAATGCTAAAGAGCACCTGAAATAACTTTTAGCAACTCGAGAAACTTTTAATGTTTGAGACTATGAGTACGAACAAGAGAGAAATGAGGGAGTTCACAACACCAGACCAAAGAACACACCTGCCTCACGCCTTAATGAAACGAATAAAATAAATAATTTAATACAGGATATGAAGAATTATATAGCCAAAGGTAGGAAAAATGAAATTGTTTTTTATGCATTATTTAGAAAACAAGACTTAAGCGGTCCCGGAAGTATTATAGTAGCAGCATCGTCCATTATAGTAATAAAGTACTCCTGTTAAAGGTAGGGCAACCAAATTTTCGTCCGCCTTTTTTAAATCGTTGTGAAAAACAAAAGCAACTTGGATAAAGATGAAGCGATTAATTGCGGTTATATGGTGCGGTTAAATAACTCGCAGTAAGCAAACTTTGTAACTAAGTAGCATGAACTATAGAAAATTGTGTTTAAAATGTTTTGTTGAATTGCTGACGATGAGATTGGTAGTTGGCGTAGTTGCAATTATAATGAGAATCGGGACGTACGAAAACGGACTAATTATATTTTAGAAAGTTGTCACAAGAAACTTTGCATTGAATTATGTCATCATTTTGTTATAATTGTTTATACTCGGGCGGGTCAAACGACACTCAAAACATTCATACTTTATTAAATAAGTGAAATAAAAAGCTTTTTATACTTCCTTGTATAATACGTATAAGCAAAAATTGGAATATTTCAAACAAAATACAAAATGTTTTCTTTCAGCCTTCAGCTACTGGATGAGGTATTGAGATTAATGAAATAATATACTAAATTCACCTTGTGCCAGTTTCTACAAACACACGCGTGAACAAAGCAAACTCGCCTAAATGAGAAATTTGGGTGCAAGCTTGAAATGCGACAAAGGTATTGGTAGCTACACTTTTAGAGTTTAAAGACCGGCCGCAACTTTTTAGTTTTAAGAGCATTTAAAGAAACATTGAGCATTTCTACAGTATATACTTTCTTTGATTTTTGTAATGTAATGTTCTGGTTTTAGGTACATATTTGGCTCTACAAAACCACATTTCACCACATCATAGGCACTTAAATCCTTCAGTCCTAAGCGGATTTAATTTAAACTCGCAACCGCTTGCCGTGCATACAAAAATATTATCGACTTTATTGGAATATTAGCACCTTCTATGTATGTATAGGTATGTGTAATATTATGCAAGCATATATAAAACTAAAAAATATTGCCACCAAAAGCAAAATTTCAATTGATGGGTAAATAGTCATTTCAATTTTGCCACGGTAGGTTAACATTGACTCCGACAACACAGAAGTAATAATTTCAACTCAACACTGATTCTAATACTCTAATTTTTTACTACAGTTTTCTCATTGTTTAATAAATTGTAATTAAATTTTAAAAACGTCTAATTTGTTCAAATTACATTCAAAAGTTATTCAATGGCTAAACCGTGTCAGCCTCGATGCTCTAAAAAAAGTTCCACTGGCAACGACCACCAAGGTCGACAATCTAAAATACTACGTATGGATTTTTCGTGTCCGACCAAAAGCCACCCGGATGAAAGCCGCCTGAACCAAAAGCCACCTGTACCAAAAACCACCCGAACCAAATGCCGCCTGTACCAAAAGCCACCCGTACCAAAAGCCACCCATACCAAA
>VYYJ01003186.1:0-17599 GCA_021029165.1 Cyphoderus albinus | reverse complement strand
TTTGGTAAGAGAAGATTATCTTCACTTAATGTTAACTGGGCAATTTTGTGGTAGCTTCTTAAATTTTCTTGGGCACAAAAATAGCTTCCGTGGTAGCATAAAAAGTACTGAAAAGGTTAATCATCATCTACTTGTTGGCTACAATGAAAATATACTCGTAATCCACATCTATCTGATGAATTATAATTGTTACTTTTACGATGAGCAAAAATAATGGAAATGATTTTGTGTAGCATTTCATTGACTTCAGTGTTGATTGGTAGGTACATTTTTAAGAAAGAAATTATTCTGTGCATTTCCATATTTTGATTTCATTGATATGCTGCTACAGTCGAAAACTGGTTTGTGGCTTATTAGTATTTTGTCGACGCAGCGCTTATCGTTAGCTAGTGCTCAAGCAAGCGAGCAGGATATCCCATCTTCCCTTGAAAAAAATTACACAAAAAAAATCTTCCTTCATTGTTACTAGATACTACACTAGTTGCACATACACGGAAAATACAGACTGATAACCTCTACCTTATCAATTAGACTTATTTTGTCATATGAATTCGTTTTCGTTATGCAATTTAGTGTTTTGTTAGTGTAGGAAAAGATAATGTATTCTATTGTCTACCCAATTAAATATTTTTTCTATGTACTTCTGTGCGCTTGCTTAGACTGGGTCATTATCACTCATAAAGTAAATTGCAGTTTTAGCCATTTCATTACCTACCTGTTCATCTATGTCATGTTCACGAAGTGTCATTAGTTTTTTCTCTCTTTCATTTTCAGCCCCAATGATTATTTATTATTAAAATGGGATTGATCAACCAGGACGGAATGTAAGGAAGGATAGATAACCCATTAAGTTATTACATAACAAACATCAAAATTTTTAATGTGTCTATTATCTACAAGTAGATTATAAAATATCAAGCATTTTCCTCCAACTGTATGAAAAATCCTTCATCAATCATAGCAATTTTCAAAACTTGTGATTTTTATCAAATCAACCAATGAGCAAAGTACTAAATAATTTTCACACGCGCAACGCAGCGTATTAAATAAATATATTGCGTTTGGGTAGCAGAGCGATTTTATTTGCCATGCTTGTGCCCTCTGCACATTTATCAATTGCCACTTGTCTGCGTAATTCGCTTATTATAATTAAAAAGTGCGAAGTGGAAATGACATTGATGATATTTCCTTGTGCATTGTTGGCTGAATCCGATAATTACTTACTTTGCTCTATACCACCACCGGTCATTAAGTCATCAGTCATGACATGAAATGTATATGTGCACAAGCTCAAGCACAAGTAAAGAATATGGCTTAATTTTTCTGCTTTATGAGGAATGTAAATTATGTTTAACCTTCATCATTTGAAAATTTTAGTCAATTCAATTCTTATGGTATGGTCGGTGCTTGGAAGTGCTAATTTTCACGACAGAATACGAATAAACAGCTCGAGACTTAGTCAAATCAGTCGGATTATCTTACTCTACGCTATTATTATTTTGCTTAAAATCCTTAACAAACTGGGTAGATTTTAAGAATGCATTTTATATTATAGGGACTAATACCAAGTTCATGCCAATTTAGTTCCAGTTGAACACCAAATAATTAAATTGTGTTTAATTTACTTTCGTTGCAACAATTTCTTTAAAGACACATTCCTTACACTCCGTTAAATACCTAGTAATAATAAATGTGCAGAGCAGTCATAAAATTGATCATTGGTTGATTTGATGAATGAAATGAAAAAATGAAATGAATCATAAATGAATAGGTGTACAGATGAGTCAAAAATCAAAATCTCTCATCAAACCCATTTTTACGGGGAAAAATCTGTTTTAGTTCTAAAAGTAAAATCTTCCTGTTAAAACGTTTGTTAAAGAGTGGGTTACCAACTATGGGTATCAAATCAATTACACAACTCAAGTCTTGCCCTATTCTTGAGTCATTGTCTTTAAGATTGGGTATTTCAGATATAGATATGAGATTGAACAAAGAATATAACTATCATTTCTGAGCGCTACTACCTATTTATTTTAACACTACATAAATTAATTAATTTAATTACGTGTAAAATGATAAGGTACGGGTAAAATTAGCAATAAAAAGGAAATAAGAACTAATTAACTATCATTTTTGAGCGCTACTACCTATTTATTTTAACACTACATAAATTAATTAATTTAATTACGTGTAAAATGATAAGGTACGGGTAAAATTAGCAATAAAAAGGAAATAAGAACTAATGCAAGTTCATACTTTCATTATAATAATATCCAAAAGATAATCTAGCGCCGTCTCTGCTACATTTGCCCTGGCCATTTTGATTTCTTATTTATTTTGTTAAGCAGAGCCAACTCTTGAAAACCGTAGCATTACTTTACTATCGCATCGTCATCTCAATCTCAACTCCCAACTAACAATTTTATCGAGTACGTTGACGTTAGTCGAAGTCTGATACACCATTTTACAACGCAATATTACAATAGGATTGTGACTGACCCCTTTCTTTCTGGTGCAGTATGCAACTGCAGAGAAGAAAAAATACATCAAAACTTGGTCACCAGGCTTTGCGTTACAAATTATATAACACGACAATGTACTAAAAGATAACCTGCATAATAATGTTTCATCTTCACCCACATCAAAACTTCACATGGTTTAACATAACAGAACATTATTTGCAGAGTATTTTGCATGTGTTTTGTCGATTAAAAAAGCTATGATGTTCTCTTTTCGCGAAAAAGTAACTACATTGTGCCATGCGTCACCCACTGCAAGCAACTTATGTACTTTTGTAGTAAGAGGATAACAAATTAATCTGAATCCATTTAAAAAAAGGAAAAAATGCGTGCCCAGGCGCATGTACAAAGTAAAAAAGTACAAGTAAAAATATGTACCTATTACATGAGAATGGCTGAATGAACCACTTTGGGTGACGTGCGTGATACTTAACATTTTTGAGTTGACTTTTATGTTTAATAGGTAAAGTTTAAAATGAGACATGAGAGAGATGAAAGTCAGTGTAAAATGTCAATTAAGGCAATTGAAGATTTGGGAATTGAACCATTTTTAAGTGGTCATCTTTTTATATAATTTCAATTCAAGCATGAAATGGACAATACATGTGTTGTATGCAGCAAGCTCATTTTAAAATTACGGACAAATATCGGGATGTTCAATTATTTAGGTAACGGCTATCGAATCTGAGGTCTTGTTAAAAAACGACACAACCTGTCAATAAATTTGGAATGGTGTCAAATTTTTTAAAATGTGTGGAAAAGGAGCAATAATAAAGTATACCATACGAAGTACAAGGGACTGTTTAAAAAGGCAGTCTCACGTTTATTCACAAATTGAACATATTTCGTATAGCATAAAACTATGAAATGAAAGGGAATGCATGATTTATAAAAAATGCAATTTAATACAAAATACGAGTAAATACCAACTCTGTGCAGTGCTGCACTTTATTCCGTTGGACAAATGGTTTGCATTGTAGTACATACTAATGTAAGCTATTGTAATACAAATACAATGATGGTACCGACAGCCGACAATGGAGGATGGAGTAGTTGGTTAGTTAAGAACGTGGTTAGGAGGAATACCAACAGCAATAATGGACGTTCTCCTTTTTCGCGCAAGTTACAACGCAAACTTGCAAAAATTCATCTTATTTTACTTCAATTACGCGTACCAATACCATACTGAAAAATAAAAAAAATGATCAAATATTGGTTGGGTAAAATAAAATAATTCCACTGCACCTTTGTTCCGCGTCTCAAATCAAGCATGCATCAGAAGAGGATAAATTCTGTGTATTCCTTGCAGAGATTGAGTCAGTTAAAGATGAGTAGTTCGCAATGTGTCTTATTCTTAGTTTCTTCTCATCAAGAAACGTTGTTATAATACAAACACCAGTTCAGGTAGTAAAGTTCTCAGTGACTCCAATAATCCTACAAATAGCTCTCGTCACGTAGTAGTGCAATTATCTATTATGTAATAGTGGTGGACCATGAAATACATAAAGTAGCGCTGTGAATGTTTCATCATTATGACGCGTTGTAGTAATAATAAAGAGGCGTACCGTACGCAATGTCAAATAATAACAGTATCATCGGAAGTGGCGATGCAAGTCTTCTTGAACAAATGCACACAGAACTAGCAAATAACAGGTTTGCCAAAAAGGTCCTCATGTTCTTCATGGTGTGTGAAGTGATGCTGCAGCAGGTAGTTAGTTACGGTTAGTGAAAGTATATTGACTAATTTATTCCAGAACCACTGTGGTCAGTATGAATTGGTCGGTTAAAGTAGTCAAGTCATCACTGATTGTAACATCATCGTGAGCGGCAGTAAACTAGTTACTTCTTCCTTGATCCGTTCGGAAGTAACATCAGTGTGATTTCCGGATGTTCCTGGAAATTAATTATCTAATAGGTGTTGATATATAATTATGGGTCAAAGTGTGTCACTGGAACCTTAACATAAAAGATTAGAAATTTGGAAATATGAAAAGTAATGGGACCTGTTGAGTCTTCGAGACTTTGATAATTTTTATTTATTAGAATTTTGAGTAAAGAAAAAGGCTGATTTGACGATTGCAAGAAAAAGGGCTTCTTCAAACTGGAAGCCTTTTTTTCTTCTCTGTATCGGAAAGTCAGAATGATCCTTCCGTTGATATTATGGATTTGTTTGATTGTGCTCGTTCTTCCAATTTATCTTGTCATTGTGATTCCTTTGGGAATATGGCGCCTTTTTGTGGATTTAGTGGCGAAAACGAGGAGCAACATCGTGGAATCGTTAGATTCCAGGGATTTAGTGTTCACGGGGGATGACGTTTATGGTCGGCCCAGAAAGTGTGTGATAAGTTGCATTGTGCTGGATGGAAAAGTGACGACGGAAGTAATGAAAGAAAGGTTTAAGAAGAATGTGCTCGATAAGCCACAATTTTTCAAACTTCTGTGCAGACCCAAGCGTTTTCTTGGATATTGGTTTTGGCAAAAGACTGAAGTTCAGGTTTGTACTTCTATTCTATCCCAAATTCCACATTATTTTTTTTTGAAACGCCGCACTCGACTTTGTTACAATGGACGCTACACAACAGTACCTATGTATACAAAACTACAAAAAATGATACACACAGGACAGACCAGGACACTGTAATAATGCAGGTCAAAGTCAGTTTCAAATAATGAAAGTTTGTTAATAATGGACTTTAATTTTTAGAATAAATAAACTTTAAACTACGCAGATCCCTATCAAAAACATTAAGACAACGACTTATCCGGGACTTTTGAGAATAGACAGTTTTGATGGCATAAATAATTTTAATCATACCAAATACGAGAGTGAATTTTGAAAAAATGGAAATGAGAAAAGCTCATTAATAATGATGTTTGTTTTTGTCATGAAATGTTTTCGTAGCAAAGTTTCTTGCTTCGATTTATATCATGTAAAGTATTTCAGGAAAATTATGAAAATCGGTAGCAGAAAATTATAAGAATCACGAGGAAAGAAAAATGAAAACATTGTTTTATATTATTTAAAGATGATTGATTTAAATGCTCTCTCTTAAAAAAGCTGGTACTTCACGATATTTTTAACCATAGATATCTTGATAGGTGTAAACGGGCATGTGCTTAATCAAAATGATGTATGAACAAAATATTTGCCACTTGTTGAATATTTCTCGTATTTGCAAGAACGCCTCAAAACTGAAATAAAAACAAGCAGATTGATGGTATATTAATTTACATCGTCATTTGAAGTTTGTTTAAATGAACTCCCAGCAGACAAATATCAACTAAAAGTAAACATGCGAGAATAATACACTAAATCCAGACACGGTTTTAAAGAAAGGGCCATATATGGCTAACGATACATATTTTCATTTAAACATTAAATTCGAATGGTGGAACCTCATCGTGGGGGATTATCCGATCAATACCCGAATTACCTACAATAAATCCAATAAATCAACCTGTAGATAAAGTAACAACATTTAATATAAATAATACAAAAGCCGACTTTAAAATTAAGCTGATTTTTGCACAAGTTTTGAAAGGAAATGACTACCAAAAGAGGTAATTTATTAAGAGTGCAGAAACCCCACCCATAGACTTGCAAAGTATCGGAAAGTACAAATGAGTCCAAGGTAGGAATCGTTCATTTCCTTCTGAAAATGAGCATTCTCTATTATCTGTGGATGCCGGTTTTGCTGATAGTTAAAGGAAGACCTCCTTCACCTCATGCCAATTTTAGTAACCGTTCGCTTGACATTTACATATTTCATAATTTAATAAAAATTGTGACTATGCAATAATTCATCATACACTTCAACCAAAGTACAATGCCAACATTGCTAGCTTCTTACAAATAAAAATGCATACGTGACAAAGCAAAATAATTGCAGTTAAAATGTATTTTAAAATAATATAGCCAATTGAATTATACGTTGAAAAGTCAAAAGCTATCGACTTGGTATTTGCTAAAATCATTTTAAGAAAACTGTGAACTCTATGGAGTCCAATTGCAGACAATGTGGACAATAAACATCTCTCATTTTAATCAGTCAGGTTGCAAATTTGTTTGGGTGATGCAGTAACACATTCTGTAATTTTATATGCATACCTACCATTTATACAAAAGATAAATATAATTACTGTTAGCATTAAAATTGCAAATTTGTACCAACGTCTTCCTTGACCACCCTTTCTTTTCGCTTTTTACGTGCAATAAATATATTAATGAGGAATCTAAATTATCCAAACACAGTTTCATATTTATTCATCAGCATTTTATTTTGGTGCAATGCGATACCTATGGGATCTTCATACTTTAGTGTGACTTCGTCTTTATAAATATATCTTTATCGTCATAAGACTCAAGTATTGCACTATTGCACTGCATGTGCATTCAAAAAAGAAGTTGAAAATGTGCGCAACAAATTCTACAAAGACTACAATATCGTTCCTACTGCCTATGTCTGTTGTCTAACGTCTAACCATAATTAAGTATGTCCATAACCACCAGTCATATTGTAAAGCTGCTTATACGAGCGCATAGTACGTTATCGTATCATCGATATTTCAATCCCGTTAAAGAACCTTTAAATATGGCAGCTGCAGCCCTTGACTTACAATAAATAATAATAGTGGAGTCACCAATTCATACAAAATTCAGGCGGCATCAAGGAGACAATCGTTGCGTCTGCGTAGTGGGAAAATTTGCTAACTTTGCTAAGTTTACGTCATTTGTTGTACCGTACAGAAATGCATTTTCATTTTAGTACAACGTTTTTGGTAGTTGGGTCGAAAAAAATCTAGTAAAATCTACTGACTGATGCACTTTTGCGCGTCTAGAGAACAATAAGCTTTGTTTT
This sequence comes from Cyphoderus albinus, assembly GCA_021029165.1. Classification (NCBI taxonomy): domain Eukaryota; kingdom Metazoa; phylum Arthropoda; class Collembola; order Entomobryomorpha; family Paronellidae; genus Cyphoderus; species Cyphoderus albinus. The sequence continues at coordinate 10,221 of VYYJ01003186.1, read as the reverse complement.
TATTAGGTAGTGGAAAAATAAATAAATAAAAATTTTCCAAGAAAGGAGGAAAATTGTTCATCTCATCCATTAAGATTAAAAAAAGGAAAATGAAGCCGCAATAATGCCAAGGAGGATTGATTGATCGATTGTGGTGGTTATTTTTCACTGCAATTATGTGGTATTTGTGTGAATGTATAAACAGATGCCACGGCATGTTATGCGTGATAGGTCGATAATAGTATAAATATTTCAGAGAAAAAAACCATTACAAAAAATTGCTTGGAAAATTTTAAGTTTCATGTAATTTTTTTAAACTTTGGCGTTTATAATAGATACTCCCCTCATACTAATTGGGAAAAACTTTCTGGGCCACTTTAATTATTTCGTGTGCTGTTAAAATGAACACATGGTTTTTTAAACGTTTTTACTGATGGCAATCTAATATTTAAAATATTTTAAGTCAGCTTTGTTAAAATGGAAGCAACAATGATTTCAGTTGAAGAGATTTTTCATCGTTTTGTATGTCTCAATCCTCTAGTCAATGTCATTATCACCAACAATTAATTCATCATGATATCAGTATTTACTTACTTGCAGCATCCTGCCATGACATGTGACATTGTCTTGTGAATAAATCACTTATGTGTATGTGTGATTTGTGTCAGTTTCATTGACTGGAAGACTGAAGTGGGCGAAACTAAAGTAAGTAAATTTTATGGCCTGAAATTTTTGAATCGTGCCATAGTTGTATTCAGTACTTCAAATTTATGTTGGGATGTGTCAGTTAAAACACATTTTTGTGCATGTACATTGCGTCTATTCTCTGATGTACATTTAAAGACATTCATAAGTCACGACTATTCATTTCAAAATAAAATGCCAAACTGTTTTGGAATCACGGATAAGTTTTCCAACTCCCTTTTGGCCTTGGTGGGTCATACTTATTTTATACAAATATGGTTATTAAAAATGCTGCATTTACTTAAATTGCCAGGTCGAAACGTGAATAGTTTTAACCGCTGTTGAACGTGTCTTATTTATTTCACGCTTCGTTATAACAGACATTAATTTAACGTTTTATTAAAACTAATTTGCTTAATTTTTTTACGCATAAAAAATCAAATAAATAACATTGATGAAGTTGTTCTAGGTTTTAAGAAGGCTTTTTAAAACTCAAAAGGACAGATGACAAGATTACGATATGTCAAATTGTCCTCTGTTGTTGGCGTGCCCTTTGATAATTAATTTTCAAGCTCAAAGAATGACAAGTTTACGAGCTTATTCTAGTCCGACATAACTCTTTTGGGATCAGACAGCGTGTCTGCGAGTTACGCATAAGAGATAAGAGACAAAGAATTACCATATTTTATTACGATTATGCCTTGGTACGAGAGCACATTAATAATTAAGTTATGGCGAATTTATATTTTAATGTTACGCTCGCCCAAAAATTGTGCCTACTGAAAATTTGAAGCTTAAACAATAATTCATTTCAGCTCACGAAATTCCCACGCTCTTAATTATTATCAGATGCGTTCAGGGAATTTGTTCAATCTAATTCAGTAATTCTACATACACATCTCGAATTCGAATCAACGGGCACAAAATAATGTAAATAGTCGCGCGTCTTCAAATGTAATTGACATATTTTAGAAATCTACAGGAGTAGAAAACGTTTCTTGTTACGAAAGTTTGTTGGAGTTGTTATTAAATTACGCTTTAAGACATGGTGAATCAGAATAATAAAGGAAATTATGAAATTAAACATTATGCACTCAATCTAATTGTAAGTTTGACATATTTTAAATAATTATTTATATATCTACGCATGCCACCACCCAATATCAAGTTTACTGTCTGTATAATTATTTTCAGGGTAAGTGAACAGTTAAAAAGTAAATACGTATTTTTAATGTTAGCGCCACTTAGTTAATTTTGCTGTATTTGCTCGTAATTAATCTATTACAGATCTTTTTATTTTTCATTTTTTGTATTTTATAATTGGCAAACAAACAATGTTGGTTATTATTAATAACTTATTAAACAAGTTTTAATTAACATAATTTATTACAAATGTCAACAGTCCTTGCTACTGGCAAAAAGCGTTCATTCATTTGGTAGGTTTTCAATTCAACTTTTTATCTTATGCAAAGAATTCCGGAAGCTTTGGAAATGTACATAAAATAATAAAGTTAAGATAGATGTAATAAAAATAATGCCTCAAATGGAACAGGATTTTGAGATTCCAACTTACAACTTGGATTTTCCCAGTAATAGCAATTACTGAACAATTAAATACCTATACTTCCAGGAAAAACACAGCGCAATTCAAGTATTTTGGCAAGGCTAATTTGATCATTGGGTCGTAATTTTCTGGGTCAATAACTGCGATTCGTAATAATAATCGAAAGGTCAAATACATAATCATTTAAAGGACGAATTTATAGCAAAAGTCCTCCAATTATCATTTCATCGCGGATTTCTTTACGGGTTACATCATTGTATGTATTTAGTGTAATCTTTTCCATCATATGCAAACATTACGCATAGAGTTTACGTTGCGTTACTCTAAGTTTAACGTGAACCACGATCAGATTATCGTTACCATATTCTAATTAAATTGTCTTTTGCTTATGTTCAACCGTTACACTCTACATTGAATTATAAATTAATGTTCAGAAGTCGCAGCAAATTCAAATTAGAGAACAAACTATTGGATTTCTACACATGAATTGGTAACGATAAGGTAAATCTTTGTAAACTCTAATTTCGCCCATTATTGCAAAAACTCTGTCTGACCACTAGCAAAATCATAACGATACATGCGGCAGCAATAAAGCAGACGCAGACGAAGCAGCATTTCGTCACAAAGAATAAATACAAGGTTGTCGTTGTCACACAGAGGACACTTTGTTCGTAAGATGACAAAAAAGTGTCAAAAAATGTTTTGCCTGATGACAACTGTCTTCGGTCTTACTACTTACATATAGTATTTGAATAATTCTTGGTGAATTAACTTTTATTGCGATTACGATTCACGACAAAATATTTTTTCTTTAATAATTGTAAATGAAGTTATCCATACAGTGTGATATATAAAAGAAGAATTGCGGTCATGAATAAAATTGATGCATGCAAAATTGACTGAATTTTTGATAGACGCTAGATGTAATGTCGACTGTACTTAAATGACAATGAATTAATTATTTAACTATCTACGCGGAAAGTGTAACAGGTTCCTTCGTGTATTTTTTATTCTTCAGGAGGACAAGCAGTATTTAGTAGAAGAAAAAACGTACACTATAGACGAACTGAACGCTGTGCTGCCAGACTGGGTCGCTCAAGGATACGCTTTTGATACTCCACTCTGGGAACTAAAACTTATTCCTTTGGATGGGGAACGTACCGCACTGGTTATGAAACTTCATCACCTCGTCGCAGATGGAGTTTCCTTTATGTACCTTCTCGAGGAGTTTTGTGATGATGGGTGGACCAATCTGCAGGTGCCAGAAACGAAGTCTTTTACACTTCCTCACTGGATGTACGCATGGTACAATTTTCCCTGGAAGGCACTCAAAGCTTATTGGTTGGCCAGGTGCAGAAAAGCGTTTAGACCAAAACGTGAGTGTATCATACAAATATAGCATGTCATTTTGATTGACCTTTGACCTTTACCAATTGGTGAAAACTTACCGATATATTTTTATTTCAGACCAAAATGGTGAAGGTTTCACTTCCTACACTGCATTCTCAATGGAAAAGCTAAAAGAAGTTCGACGAGCCAATAAATGTCTCTTCCCATCCGTTTTGGCTGGAGTGTTGGCCAATGCCTTCCAGAAGCAATTTCAAAGCCACGGCAAAACGGAAATCCCAGATATTGTTCGGATGGTGATCCCAACACCATATCCAAATAGACCGAAGCAAAGTTTAGTTAACCACGTGTACGTGAATGGCATCAATTTCTAACTTAGGTTATAAATCTGAAACTAAACGATACGAGAACAATAAGTTTCTTGAATTAATATTTGCAGAGGTTGGATTCACGCAGAAATGCCAATCGGCGATCCCCTCGTCATCAAAAAGTTCGAGGCAAGCGTGCGCAAAAGTTACATTTCAGGACTGCACGGCATCATGTGGAATGTATTTAGAGGCTTGTACCTACTTCCTTCACCTTGTTTAGCGGTGTACACAGGTTGGGGCGAGCGAAACCTGCCACCGGTAGTCCTTACCAGCATACCTGGAAGTCTCACACCAGTCTCACTTATGGGACAACCTGTTCAATACTCATATCCTACTCTTGCCCTTGGCTGCTCCACAGGGTATGTTGAAGATAAGACTTTATGCAATTACATATAATGATGATGATGTGTCGACAATCTCACAACAGAGTTGCTAATGCTGTTATATAACAAAACACCTATTTGCAAAGAATGGCCAACACTTTTAATTAGGTGACCTAATTTTCCCTTTCATGGTTAAACTTACTTTTTGCCGTCTGTCCTGCTGACCACATTTTGGCAATGCTACACAGGTATAGAGTATTTACGTACGCACCTACGTGTGTACGAAACCGTCTACCGTGTACCAAGTTCCTCATCAAGTACATCCATTATTAACAAAGATTGAATCAAAAAAATAATATTTTTCTTCCTTTATCACATTTCTTCAACTTAAACAAGCATGTTTTTCTACTCTTGCCTTTTGCCAAAATATTAGCATAAGAATGCAAAGCGTTAATATAGAATGAAGGTTAAGGTAACTTACGCTTGATGCGATGGTGCTTACAGCAACTCTAATAGCTTTTCACATCATATATTTCTATTTCATACGCTCGACAGAAAATGAATGAATCTTCTTACACACATCTTTTTAAGAGAGAGACCAAATGTGTGCGTTTCTAATCAACAAGATAATTTGCTATGTATGTAGGTGTAGGTAAAATTGAGTAATCCTCAAGCAATGCAACGGAACAAAAATACAAACAATTTAAACAACAATCAACATGATCATCGGCATTTTTTGTTGGCTTTGCTAATTTTGGAGCTAGAATAGTGCCTACCTAATGAAGACAATATTATTTGTTGTTATTTTTTCGCAGGTGCAACGCATGCATGACTACATACGCCGACTCTGGCTACTTTGCAATCAGAGTCAGTAAAGATATCATTCCATCCCAAGAGCAACTCGATGAGCTCGTTCACAAGTACATGCATGAGCAGTTGGATAACATGTATCAAGATGTATGCAAAATAATACAAAATTCTTATAAATCGTTATTCTATTGTATAATAACAACCTCAAGTTAATTGTTGTTGATTTATGGCGATCGATATAATAATCATTATTATCATCGTAATCATCGGAGATGAAATTGAATAGCTAATAAATTTTATGCTAGAAAAAATTCAACAGATGCAAATGTCTGATGTTAATGAATTTTTATTGGAAAAATTGTTGCAGGCAATTAATAAGGAAAACAAAAAGCTGAATCCGTATGTACAAATAGACTTGTCCTAATTTTTTTCACGTCAAAAGAAGAGAAGGATGAATTCGTGGATGGTGCATGATGATCTTTGCACACTCAACGGAATCAACAAAATGAAGATAATTATTGCAGCCAGTCAGTCAAAAAATTTCCGCGTACAAGAAGAAAACGATTAATGATTACGAATAACATTAAATATTTGACCCTTAAATATGATTTGTTCGTATGTTAATGGTATTCTGTTTGCTTAATTTAATTTTAAATTTTAAAGTCGACAAAGGTAATTTGAGCTGGACTTCAAATATTTGCAAGTTTATGGAATTTGCTTGTTACTTTTTTAAGCATTTCCTGTGCCATTTTTTCTGCGTTATAAATTCAAGTCTCAGCCAAATCCTTTGTTTGGCTTCGGTTAATTAAATTCAGTTAGTTGAACTATGCAATTTATTGAATGCAAATATGAAAATTGAGACTACCAAATGTTATCTGTTAGTGTTAAGATAATTGTAATAACAATATCGAATAATCGGCACCATTATTTAAATTTTATATTCCGCAACATTAAAATGTTTGGTTAAAAATTCTGTTAAGTTTTAACATTTTTGTATTGCATACTATAGGTAAGTACTTTTATTTAATTTATCAATAGCCTTGTTTAAAATGTACTGTTAATAATTCGTGTTTAATTCAACCAAATAAAACACAGATAAATGTTCTTAATCTAAGTTAGCTTATGATTAATTTTAATGTGGGGAGATTCTGAGGGGCAATACACCAAAAAGGACAGCTGCTCAAGTAAACGCTTCCTTTGAGGAATTCATTTTAGTTTATACATACTCGTAACCGATACCATTTAATGATTATGTTAAGACATTTTAATTTAAGAATTGTTGCTTTACTAATTGATACAATAATCTTATTGATATTTACTACAATTATCAGTTCGTGTCCATATGAAACAATACTTACATGCTAGTAGGTAAGTCTTACGTGGTGTGAAAAAGTCGTCATTTTTCTTTTATGTATTGATTTAGGTGAATAATGACTGATTACTATTTATTTAATTTATTATTGGATCAGACATTAGTACTTCAGTTTACCTTTGTCATGTTCGCCAATTTACACACGTATTGAAGATTTTACTGTTTCCGGTAAAAAACGATACTCCGATCTCAGGCTAAGTTATTGACTTGATTTTCACGAAAATCAACACAGGACTTTATAGCGCTTTAGATAGTTTAGTTTCGATGTTCGAAACATGTGTGTACATAAATAACTAGTTTTTAGTATTATATTATTAAGTTAACATGTTTTGATGTATTTTGAGACGACTGAATAAAATGGCTTTTCCAATTTTTATTATGACAAAAAAACTATTTCAGCAGTGCATTTTCTGTATCTCTATATGTATCAGTAATTCTTGACATATCACAAAGCTTAGTAAAATCATATTCGGTGTGTCTGTTTGTTGGCTAAAAGGTCGTTTGAAACTGACCAACGAAAATACATTTTTTTACATATCTTGAATCAAAATCAATCTCCACGTGTGAGTACGTTATTAATGCACATACATCTGTCGTAATTGTTGGACCCAATCTGTTTCTCGGTATCTATTTCATAAAACGTTCTAATGCTACTATTATCGGTTTTTATCGTATTGAGTAAAATTATTTTGTCATTTGTTCATTACAGAACAATCAATGTGCATACTTGTTAATACATACAGTATAAGAGTAGTTTATTAGCTTAAATGGATCTTCCATTTATAGCTTATGCTTTCGTAAGGAAGTGGTTCCGTGGCGAATCCATCTGCACTATTGGATAAGCCACAGCTTATCAGTAACCGTCACTTTAACGGTCAAAATCAAAAAATGGGTCTATCTCAGGAAGTATTTGATGGATCACGGCTATTTTCAGTATCTAGACTAAATCGATGACGGGAAATTTAATCCCCTATTCCATTTAAGCTAATTCTAAGGAGTCCTTGCCACTGCTTTATTTATTATGTTGAAGTAACATTGTTTGTATGTTTGCGATAATAATCATTAGCAATTTCAATAGATAGTTTATTACTAGAAAGATGATCGCCTGCCATCTTCAGGCGTATATTTATTTGACGTGCATTTCGGCCCTTTCTATTATTCAACGAGATGCCACAGTTATAAAATAAAAATGTAGGTGGCGGAAGCTTTTATCTCTTATCGCTCGAAGTCGAATCTCCTCCAGATTAGGGGATGCACTGCTCAACCGAGACATTGTATAACTTGAGCGTCAGTTTGAGATTGAAAAATATGAAATTCTGCTATTTTAAGAAAACTAATAATTTTTTTAAACATTTTTATCGGGCAGTTTTTAGATAATTAGTCGAAGAAAATTTGTGCAAAATTCTAGCTTTGTAGGGTCACTGGGAGGAAACTAGATACATACAAATTCAAAGATTGAATCTGAGTAAAATTGAAATACAATATCTTGGTTGGTCAGTACAAGGCCATACGAAAGATGTATTATGAGTTATTGCATGGCGAATGGTGAAAGGTAAATTGTGAACAAAGAGATAAAAATAAGGAACTAAAATGTCACCACAAGCATAATTCAACGCCTTTTCAAGGTGAATAATTACAAAATAACTCTAAAATTAAACCACTTTTCATAACTTATTATTTCAACTTATGTTATAGAGCAGTGCACGAAATCAAAACGAAAAGTTATTCGAATCTTTGTATAACATTTTCCTACATTCTCTCCGAAATTTTCAATACGTCGTGTAACTGTATCTAAGGTTGACTTTTGGTTTTAAGGTAAATTTTGTGATAACAGTAACCATAATTAAATGAAATTCTTTGCAATAATAGAATATGGACAAATATCAGACACGCATGCTTATTTTATAACATCACTCCATCGAGTCTATATGTAATACATAAATACATATATACTTATATTGTAGTATTGTGAATTTTCATTTATTACGCTAATTTTATAAACCCTTTTCTAAAATTTTTTGGTTCTGGCTCAATTTAGACAGGCTTCTCTCCCGCCATATTGATCTTTTCATAAAAAATTTAGAATGATATGAGGACTGAAGAGTTTTATGTAAATGTTTTTCTTACTACCATCTTTCATTACTTAAAAAACCGTTTAAATGTGGGCAAATTTAAGTATTTTGCTTAGGTAGATGTTAACTTCAGTATTTCATTCTGTAATTCCAAGAATGGTAAAAAAGAGTTTCTTCCCTTCACACTTTCCACTTTAGCAGCGATGAAAGTACAGTACTGTTTATTTTTCATGCACTCGCTTGGTTTTTTTAACTTTCAGATTCATTTCATAGAAAAAAATGAAAATAATATTAATAATGAGGACGGCTGTACAAAATGAAGTTTGATTGACGGGTCACTGGGAAAGCTGAGATGGCAAGAGACTTGTGTAGTAAAGTGAGTGCCTCAGCATTGAAAAGTGTCGGTGCACAGATGCGCCCTGAATCAGACAGAAGCGAGAGAAAGAAACGCAACTGACTGACTGACACAACATGACATGCATACTTACTACATTACTCTTATATTATGTTTTACTTTAAACGTCATGTGCTCAAAATGAAAACTTAACCTTCATTCAATATACATTACTACATAGAAAGAACTATCGAACAAAAAAGCGATGAAAGCCTTTGAGAATTAGCGGCCGTGACCGTGACATATGTCATCGTCTTCTTTACACTTTTATTTTTACTCTTCACTCTCCATTATTTAATTTTGCTGCATATTAAATCCTCTCCCTTGCTTCTCCGAATAATATTTTTAATTGTTGATCGTTCCTCTTCTCGGCTCTAAATCTTCATGGAACTCCATTGGTGGCATCTGAAAATGTGATAATCCCATCAAAACGATTTTCCTTCACATCCATTTAATGCATATATTTACCAGTAATATTTTTAATTGTTGATCGTTCCTCTTCTCGGCTCTAAATCTTCATGGAACTCCATTGGTGGCATCTGAAAATGTGATAATCCCATCAAAACAATTTTCCTTCACATCTATTTAATGCATATATTTACCAGGTGTGAATTTCTAAAAATTTTAGACGTGAAAAATTATTTAGAAATTTTGTCTTACATACAATCGATTGCAATAATATAGGAAAAGAAGCAGATGCTCCGTAACAAAATTCTTCAGTTGTCTTCTTATGGATTTCAAAGTTTTCCTTTTCATCTAAATCTCAAGTTTACCGGTTTTGGAAGTAGCACCAACCGATCCTTGTTCGGCATCTTAATTCTTAATTTTCCAATATGACGTTGAAGAGAAATGAAGATATCTTTTAAAGGAAGAGAAAAACAAGATCTCAACTGATCTACTTTGATTAAATGGAGGTAAGCATTTTGCAGGGAAAATGTGTCTATCAGAATTCTCACCGCCACGAAGAAGTGGCAAAGTAAGGAAAATATAATATGTAATTAATCCCGAAGGACCGTTTTAAGCTCACGAAGACACGACTGGGGCTTGGTTTAGGCATCAAACAGATTATTATTTATTGTAGAATATGTTATTAGCACAAAGTGAACAATGCCGAATTAATAATAATCTGTCTCAAATGTTATGTACCGTTTTTGATTGACGGCGAGCGAGCACAGTCCGATCATCTTCATCAGAGAAAATTGAGAGATTTTTTTTTGGAAAATTGACAGGAACAGCGTCAAGCTGTCTGCCGGTTTTTCTCACATGCTTTCGGGAGACGACCTGAAAAACTGAAGGAACACCGAACAC
>VYYJ01003185.1:0-17602 GCA_021029165.1 Cyphoderus albinus | reverse complement strand
CCGTCGTATTTTATTTACGAGTCCGGTAGTTGCTAATGTTATGTCGAGAACCTCGCTCCTTGAGTTTGTGACAAACGTGGGTGTAGTCCCATTGTTCATCACATGTAAACTCGTAGACGCAAGATACTCCGCAAGGTCTTCTCCCCGCTTGTTGTTGTTTGTGGAACCCCATAGTGAGTGATGCAAATTTGCATCTGCGCCTATTACAAGGTCCACACCTCTTGCCTCACAGTAATCGACGAGCGCCACCACCTCCATTGTGGGGTGCTCATTCGAATCATACGGCATGTAAACGGATGCCACACAGATCTCCTTATAGTTTAAGGTGATCGTCGCGGCTACCACGTCACGTGTGTTTAGTTTTGTGACCGGCTGCGCATTAATATCTTTGGAGATTATAAGTGCTGCCCTCGCTGGTGCGTCTCTTGCTCCAGCACTAAAAATTGGGTTTTGGAGATATATCAAACGCACTACATTTGTTTTCACCATTCGGGTTAACCGGGTGTACACCAGGACGCTTTGAGAATGCTGTTGGTGAGTGCGATTCAGACGATGTGATAACTACAAGCAGTTTCTTCAGAGCAGGTTGTTTTCCTTTGGTCCATCCCAACTTCTTGTCCACGGCCGAGATCATCATTGCGGTGAGTATAGAACCGTAGCCTCCGTTGGTGTGTGTACTGAGATGGGATATCTTATCCTTACTCGTCATCTCCGTGATTTTTGTAGCATCGCTCGTAAGAGACTGCTGTAGTTTGTAACACCCTTCCCTATTGAATTATTTCAAACTTGATTATTATAAACATGAAAAATATACGATTCAAATCATTCTACTTAAATATTATACGTACGGGTCATTGTGATGAGGGATCTTCCCAGTCCAATTCTTCGTATAACTTTCACCGAATTCATCTGCCGAGAAGTCAGCGAACGTAGTAGCCCCATATTTCGAATCATGCTTGAAGAACTTCTGGAAGTGGGCCAATAGTTCTGAGACAACGGCCTCATACTTCTGCAAAACCGTGTTTGAAGAACGGTCGATTACAAAGACGATTTCAGCTTTTGAGCCTGGTTTAGTTGGGTTTGTAGGTCCCGGCATCTTCGATGTCGTTGATTTTCCTGGTTTAGTGGTTGATATCACAACTGGTGGCGGAGGCTGGGGACCAGGTCCCGGTCCTGGCTCGCCTGGTCCGGTAATTTCATTCTCGTCACAATTACATAATACAACAGGAACGACCATCGTGTCGGTAACAATACTTGGAGGTAGCCCCGTTATTTCATTTGGAGGTTGGAGAGCACTCGGATTGTCAATAACCCGGTCGGGGTCTTGTACGTGCAGAGCACTCGGATCGTCAATAACCCGATTGGGATCAGCAGGTTGCGCTTTATGTGGATTGGTTCCATCAGGTACATCATCGTGCCACCAGTTGGAACCATCTTTTTGCGGTTGCTTGGAATCACGTGGCGCAACTTCCGTAGCTTTCGCCGGACCCTTGGTACTATAGGGACGAGGTCTTGCTGGATCTTTTGTTGCATGGGGTTTAGGTCCTGTCGGCTTTTGGGTGGGCTGTTTAGCTCCCGAGCCGGCTGGAGGTTTCGCCCTTGTTCCTACTATCACAGACAAAAATATTAGATTTATCAAGATTGTAGAGATTAAGCAACTTTGAAGTCGCCACCTTCCTGATGGTGTCATTGTGTATAAAATTGGAAGTGTTGTGGAAGTGGGTAGCCGAAATTTAAAGGTCTCCTTGTTGGAGTTGTTTCTTTTATACCAGAAAACGTACACAATCAAAGGGACTGCATACAGTAATTTGGCCGCCTAGTTAGTTTACTAATGAAGGGTATTGTGAAATAATCGTAGAGCATTATTCAATGCTTTCACAATATTTTTTTAACATTGTTATTCTAAATATTATTTAATATTTTGTAAACTTTCGTAATTGTAATGAGGTCAGTGAGCATAAAATAGCATAGGACCATAACATTGGGAATGCTCTGACATGCCCAGCTCGTCAATAAATTTTTGATGACCCAAGATTTCGAAATTCAAGAATTTATTTAAAAAATATTTTTATCGTTCATGATTTGTTTAACGTAGTAGCAGAATGTAAACATGAACTATGTTGCCAATGACAACTAGTATAAAAATATTTCCATGGGTTTTATAATATTTACATTACATACTTATGTGATCGCGAAGTCATCTTACAAACAATAATTGGATGTATTTATTTATTTATCAAGAAAACGTTTTATCCTCTGAAATATAACATCTACCCCGTCATGCATAGTTGCGTCGTCAAACTTGATCTCCATCTCTTTCCCATATTCCTTCCACAATTCCGCCAGTTTCGGAACTGTTTTCGTATCAATCACTCCAAAAACAGCGATGCCTTCCAAATTTAAAACTTGTCCAACCTCCCTCAAATGCGGTGAAACCTTTAAATCATGGCAGTGGTAGTTTGTCGCATTAGCGCTTACGGATTTCCGCTTTTTGTCAATATCCTTGTACAGCCCTCCGTGATATGGTTTTGAATCTGTCAAAAGTATGATGAGTTTCTTTACTCCTGAATCATTTCCTCTTGTCCAGTGTAAGGGTTTGTCCACCGCAGTTAGCATCAGAGCTGTGGAGGATGATCCATGATGGTCATGTTGGTCACCGGACAGATATTTTATTTTGGTAATATTCTTCAGTTTTGAGATGTCTGTAGTCAGCGCCTGATAGAAGGTGTAACATCCATTCCTAAATATTTAAATATGCACATTATTTTTCATTTTCAACAATTAGTTTGAGAATATAATATTATTAATGATTAACGGTTTTACTACTTACGGATCATTGTGTGCAGAATGTTTCTGTCGAGTGCCTTTCCACATGTCCTTCGGAAAGTCTGCAAAGAGGCTGATGCCGTATTTAGTACCTTGGGTGAAGTAAGGCTGGAAGCGGTCCAACAACTTTGGTATTATTGTGGTAGCCTCATTTAGTATGGTTTTTGAAGCACGGTCAATGAGAAAAACAATTTCAGCTTTTGAGAAAAACGATGATTTAATTGATAATCCAATATGCTCTCTTTGATCCGCTTTTATTTGCTCATGTTTTATCATCACACCTAGTGTATGAGACTTTGGTGATGGTTTTAAAGTTGAAAGTCGCTCCTGGTTATCTGCGTCACAGTCACACACAAATGTAGTATGGAGGGTCATCCTTGCCGCAACTCGCTGTGAAGTGGATTGGTCTATCCTTGATATTAACAAAAGGAATAGCACCGACTGGCAAACGTTTTTGTAGCTCATTTTCAATGCTCTTGAAATTTTGGAAATTGTAATCTTGACCCAAAGGTAACACCAGAATTGTTTTAAAATTGTGATAGGAAATGTGTCAGAAGCAACTAGTTTTTGTTTCAAATACTTCACAAGCTTCTAAAGTGATTGGGTTGTTATTAATATTTCATTTCGTCTGTTCACATTAACAAAACTGTGCCTTATTTAAATAACTTCATCATCAACATTTCAATGTAGGTTAATTGCAATTGCATAAATTAATTAATTGACACCAACCTGTATAAATAATATGCTTTTCTGTCAGTACGTATAACTTACTGTGTTTGGATGCAATAGATTGGTAATATCACACTACACAGATAGGAATTACGATTAGATTAGTTTTTTCTAATTTCAAATTTAATTCATGGTAATAAATTATAAGATGATTTAGGTACATATATGGTCACCCTAAAAATTACAACTATGCATTGAACAAAATATTAACAAAGAAAAAGTGTGCATGCGTATTGCATTTTTGAAAAATATTTGGTACTCTCAAATATGAATCTTGTTTATCAAATGTTCAATGTTTACATAGTTTACTATTGCTTTTAACCGTTAAAAACAAATTATTGAGGCTTCAAGTTTCTACTTGCAATTTAAACATTACTTTTATAAAGATTTTGTTAATCAAATCTAAATAATTCTCAAACTCCTTGTTTGTACAGTTTATTAATCTTAATCTATTTATCCGAGGCAGCAGCAGAATTATATCACCTTCCTCCGAAGTTCCTAAAACAACTCAATTAAAATATTCTGTGTACACGTACACCAATATTAGTCCATTCCATAACTGTCTTCGAAATTAATTATCTTTGCTAAATTAGCTACTCATGGAAGAGGGGTAACTGTAAATTTGATGTTTTGATGTTCAATTCTCTCGCCTAAAATATTGAGCAACATTTGAATATGTTTGTACGTAATATGAAACAATCGGCTCAGGTTTATCTTCTTTAAACAAAAAGGTGTGGCTTCATTAAAATTTTGTCAATAATACAATATACAATAGTATATTTACCTCAGTGATTTGTCATCATATCTTTGTTGAATACAGTAATATGTAAAATGTATCCATACTTCATGCCTGGTTTCATCGAACGTAGTACTACAAATCTAATTTAAAGCTTATTACAAATTTTATTTCACTTTTTTGTACTTTCGTTTTCTTACCAACCAATGATATTGTACATTAAGGTACAAATTGTACCTACTTATTAAATTCGCAATTTTAATAATTCATCCATCCTGATTTTTAAGCAATACAGGAAACCAAATTACAACTACATGAAATATGTTGATGCCTTCCTACCTATGGTTATTTTATTGTCACCGATAAAGTTACAACGTTTTCCAAATTCGCGAAACAATAAGTAAACCATCATTAAGCTCATCTTGGTGTGAGAATGAAATTGTATGCTCTTTCTGGAGTAAGGACTGTATCCGGAAGCAATAGCATTTCTTCAATTTTATCAGTGGACTCGACCCAAAAGTTGCGCAAAATTCTCGCCGCCAATATCTTAACCTCGATTAGACCGAACTTGTAACCAATGCAGTTTCTTGCGCCGGCAGAAAATGGTATAAAAGCGTATTGGTGTCTAGCCTTTATTTCTGTTGCATTGAATCGATCAGGATCAAAAACATGTGGATCCGGATAGATTTCTGGATTGTGGTGAATACCTGTTGTAAATATTGCAACGTCAACACCGGCTGGTAGTTCAAGGTCGTTTTCTGTCAAACCAAACCAAAATGTGTGAAGTGTGTGAAATTCGTTTATAAATGTTTTTAGTAATTTAACTTTGAATTACTCAATGTTCTCATCTGTACCAATTTTTAATGGCGCCTTTAACGTCCGAGAGTAAAAGAATGCGACAGGAAAATGTCTCAAAGTTTCATATATGCACTTTTCCAAATGTTTCAACTTTGGAAGGTCATCATACCCAATGTCACCTTCCACACCTACGTCTTCAAACACACGATCTACTTCCTCTTGACAAAGTTTCTAACACAAAACAAAAACAATTTTTTTATAGATACTTTAAATGAAAATGAAATGTTCAATTTGTAAGACGAAGAAATTGTCTTTCCATTTATACCTGTTGGGTTGGGTTTTGAGCAAGAAGAATAAGAAGAAATTGTAACGTACTCGCACTAGTCTCGTAACCCTATAAAAGTTAGGAGAATAATGCTTGAAATAGTTTTCCCAAATAAAATTATAATATGTTGTTAAGTTGTTACAAATTATATTTACTCAACTGTTGTGATTAACGTGTTCACTTCTTCTGTCAGTGCATCATTATCAAATCCAGCTTTTATCATTTCTTCCAACATACTTTTGAATTTCCTTTTCACTGCAACGAAGCAAAGAAGACAGCAAAATAGATTCCAGTTAAGTTGTTTTCAACTTGGATTGCACAACTATAATTTTTCACTTACTTCCTGGAACGTAGTTTGCTTCATCGATCTCATCATCTTTATCCTCATCAGGATTAGTTCTAATTTGTAATTTTCTAATCTCGATAACTTTCTCAGTAAATTCTCCCAAATCTTTCACTCCCGCTGTTAACTCTCCAGATTTCGGATGCCATTTCCAAATCCAGTCAACTGCTAGCCAAGGGCGTAAGGCTCTCAACATTAATATATTCTTAAATTTGTTCATTTTTACAGTCAATTCGTCAGATCCCTCAATGCCCCAAATATCTGTGCCTAACACGGTTCCTGAAAATATAAAAATCGTAATTAACAAATGCAAAATTTCTATTAAAGAATTATCTATTAAACACACCACAAATGACGCGAAGCGTGGCCTTCCAGAGTATTTCGTCAACAGGAATTCCCTTCCTAATCCCATCTTTCTGCCAATTGTTTGTCGCCAACTTTTGTTCTCGAAATACAGTCGTAAGTGTTTGAATGAGATTTTTGCCTTCTTTGTTGTACACTTGCATGTACCCCAGGAAGGCTCTCAAAGTAAATGCCTTGGCCAGAAAGCGCCTGCGTTCCTTCCATTTGTTGGCTAATACAAAATGAATATTATGCTTAGAAAGTATTGAGATTATTGGATGGGACGACAAGAAATTAGATTTAATAGTTATACGTTCGGATAGAACCAATCCATCCTTCCAGAATGGTCTGAAAATTTCATACGATATTCCCTTGTCCAGGTGACCGTGGTCAGTAGAGCTTAATAGTTTCTGAATCACAGGAGGTGAATTCAACACAATAATGTTTCTAGATCCAATTCGGAATTTGAAGTAGGCTCCATAATTCGAGCACCAGGACTTCATGATGGAAAGCCGCTCTATAAAATTAATTTAAATTAAATAGTTCAATTGACAACAGTATCATTAATGATATAAACTTGTTTACCAGTTGATTTCCACAATTGATGAGCATTTCCCAAAAACCAGACCGGCTTTGGTCCAGGTATTCGCTTAAGCACTGACCGAAACTCTTTACTTTGTTTTGGTCCACCGACAATTTGTTGGAGAAGTTTTAGAAGCACAAACAGCGTGACCAATGCTGATATTAAATGGATTGTTAAAGATGGAGCTCCAACGGCCACTGGTAAATTGCTCTTTGGCACCATTTCAGCAACATTTTTACCGTTTTGTACACTTACAAGGTTTAAAAATTGTGTGGAGGCTGTGGAGTGGGAATCTTGTGATAACGATTCCTCCAACTCAGGTACAGATACATCTGATAAGTTTTCACACATTTTTCACTTTTGTGAACACCGAGCATAGAAAGAATGAAATATCAGAGTGATGCCAATTTTGTTTCCTGCATTGCGTTTTATATGAAACTTGTAAAATCTTGTCTAGCTTGCGTTAAAGCAAGTTTCCTTAACCCATGAATGAAACCGATCACATTTAGTTAAATGGGCAGAAATAATTTGTTTTACGTATACTGGGTTTATTATTCACCGGTTAACCGCGGTACCTCCTTTTATATAATTATTTCATATTTGGTAATGCTGATTGAAATTTAGAAGTGGAAATTTTGTAAGTCCTAGAATTTACCACTGCCTATGTTATGTATATGACGTTCAACAAACTCAAACAATTATTAAGTTACATTATTCGCTCGAGACAAGGAAAGCAGTAAAAATAATTTAATTCATTCATAAAGTAATAATGTGTAATGTTAACATCATGCCGACACTTTTGTTTCTGTGGATTCTTTCCGCAGTTACAGAATATTATCGTGTCATTCCGAATTTATGATTACGATTGCTACTTTTCCCAGCGTTTTGATACATTGTATTTCAAGTTTTGCTTAGGTTCTTATAAGTTAGCAATATAAACATTGATGTTGTAATTTTCTGTTAAAAGTCGTAGGTAAATTTTCCCACATTTTGGATTTTTTTTCATTCATTGCTTACTGAATATTATCATTTTCACCTTGAAAGAATCTCACCTTCGTCTTTTTTGCTACATAATGCGTCAACAAATTTCAACGAAAATTGCAGCAGTTTGCTTGGTTCAACATCAAGTTCATACTAGACATGCCTAAAACTATTTCACGTTTTCACTGCCATCATTTAGTCCAGACAATGGAAAATGTTTTAATCAAATTCTGGTTAATTTTATACAAATTGTACGAAACTATCCAAGATATTTTGTATGTTACTCTTAACCATTGTAGTGTTGGTTGAGACATATAAACATTAACAATACAGCATTGCTAAATGAGAATTCAATTTAAGCATGACCAGACTGTAATATTTAGTGCGGATTTTGGATTTTTATTTTACACAATCCCTCTTTGTTCACTGTATGCTTTTATCAAGACTCGCTATTAATAATGTTGAGTTAGGTCGGGGGAAAACAATTAGGCAAGTATGTAACGAAAACGATGAATGATAAGGGATGTAAATGCCACTACAAAAAATTACAGTGTTACTTGTTACACAAGAATTTCAATTAATGTATGATATGATATGAACCAAAACCAACATTTTTATTGAACACCTACACATGGGTTTATCAACCATGTATTCATAAATTGCCACTAAAATTACACGAGTCAATTACAAAATTGCAGGTTTCGCGCTGAAATGGAAGCAATAGTTTGTAAATTTACGCGAAACAATAAAACGGTACCTATACATATATGTATATGCTTACACACATATATATATATGCTTACACAGAATGCCGGACAACTATCGCACTTCAAGACCCGCCAGGACAAATGTTCGCATTTTTCGAATTCGTACGATGTTCTCGCAAAAATTCAGATTCACACATAAGACGTTTCGCAATAAAAATTAATGGCATACCAATTTTTAGAAGTACAATTTAGTCATTTTTATTATCTCATTTTTGCTTTCCTGCGCACAATACCATTCAGTACTGTCAGGTTTATAAGTTATAACATAATTTAGATCTACCTGGTTTTCTTGTTTTACTAGCCCTAGCATTTTCATCCGGCGATCTGCATAGTTTTGTACCGGTGGAACTTCAAAGCAAAGGAGAGGAAACGAGTCGTTTTAAACGACCACATGTGTTAATTCCTAATTATTTTGATCTTATTATGTTGTATTATCTTCTGCTACTCTCCTTTACCGTTACGTTATTTGACGTTCTTCGCAAGAGACGTAACATTATGCGCTACACCTTCCAAAGTTTTTTCATACATAATTTGTGAAATATAATATTTTTCTAAATGAAGTAACCGATTGTTCAATCGAAATTGGTTATATTTGCATTGGGAACATCGCCGACTAATCGTCTCATAATTAGATTTTTTGTATTATGCTGTTGCTTCTTAATACTAGTGAGTAATTTAAAAAATGGTAAATGGCTGGCTTTATAAAAATTATTATCTATGGGTACGAAAATTTGGTAACGAAATATATTTATAACAGTATGAATGCTAATACTTAGTCTACTTCCGTAGTCAAGCACAAATTATCAGGTCACTATCAAAATGTTTATCCTTAGTAAAGTGTAATCTACCTGCACAATTTCTTCTACAACATCGCCTGTACGATCCCCCACTGCTTAAAATTTGTTCATGGATCAACAATTACCACTTGTACTTACGGTAATATACGTTATTGCTACCGCTGGGAAATCCAAGATTAAAAACAAAATTCAATGAAGAGCCAATCTCATTGAACCCATTTTGTCACCTGGTAGCATATTTGCCAGTTTGGATTTTACATATTTTATCAATCGACATATTTGCATGCGAACATGGCTAATTATGCGAAACCTGCAAATGCGAAGCAGATAAACCAAAACCTCATGTAAATGCGAATGACAATATATTGCGAGAACCCCTATATGCGAAGTCGAAAAGTGCGATACTTTGGTCGTCTGTAAACTGTCCTGTGGAAGATTGTCACCAACCCGCTTACACAGGTTAAGCTTTTGAAACTAAATCACGTCATATGTCTAGTGAAACATTGAAGTATGTATGTCCGGCATGAACAAAAGCCATTATAACTAAAGCAATGTCTAAAAAGGAAACCCTACTAAATAAATCTCCAGGAAAAATGAAACCAGTCGCGTAATTTGTGGCCAGCCACTCAATATCCCAAGCAGTTTGCTGTATGAATTTGGATGAAACGTTGCAGCATATTATGATAATGTTGCTATATAGGTTTCTGCTACAATTAACTAATCCACGGTACTCAGTTTACTCAGAGATTGACGATAAAGAATAATATGATGGATACGTTGAGTGTTTCAAGAAGTGTGTATGTTTATTCCATCGACAAAGTTTCCAATTAAATTGACAAGATTGACAGAAAAACATTCAACTGCAGAAACAGTACAAACATTTTAATGGAGTGAGAGTGTTTATGACCAGGTGATGTTTTATTGCATTTAAAGGTTAGTATGCTGTTAATTATTATATATTGGTTACCGATATTTGGTTGATAAGTAAAACTTAACAAGCTACTCGGCTACTCCTACTATGAATTTGTATAAATATTCCGCCGAGTAGATTCGATTACACAAATACAAACATGATGCCAAAGTTCTCGAAGTTGTTTTTGTATTTTGTTGATACTGACATTTCAGGTTATTGTATAATAATTATTTATCAGAATTTCAAATGCTGCCAATGACATAATGACGGACTATATAATATCATGATGATATTGTCGAGTACTTGTACAATGATAATTGTTGTGAAAGCAAAAGCCTTACGTTACTTGTATTCTCTACAACTCCATTTTCGTATTATGTACAATTAACAAACAAATGAAAGTAGAGAAAGTTCTCATCTCATATAAAGTGTCGAAGTAAATATGAAAACATGTAATAATTAATTGATTTGGAAACATTTACATAAGTTCGTTTTGATATAATTTTTGCATGTGAGTTGAATAAATCCAATTGCATTATGCAACGCTGAAAGTAAACAAATGAGTAAGTTCTTGAGACATGGCGCGGAATTATGCAAGTATCAAATCAGTAAACATCTCATTATCCGGGAGGTTTTTAGTCTCTGGGTACATGATCCACTTATAGTATACACAAACATCACAAGCAAAGCAAAACATTTTCGTACCATGAAAAGCGTTGATATTAAATTCAATTTTTCTATCCTAGTTTTCATTTCGTCTAAGGCATTCGAATAGTGTGCTTTGATTCAATTTTCGACTCTTCAAGCCAGGCCTGACAATATTTAAAAAATATTTTTACACATATATGCATAGCATGCATATTGAGAGTTTTCATTTCCACAGAAAGAACGAACACCAAATTTTACAAAATTGTTATATAGTGCTTAAATCGACGGTCATGTTATTAATATTTTTGCTGTCTCTTTTTGTGAATATTTTCGTGCATATGTGGCACTGACGGTATTTTCAAGACCCAAGTCTAGTCGAAATAAAAAGCACTGGAGAAAATTTATTTTTTTAAATTATCAACTCAAGAGATCCTCAGAGTAATTAAGATCACTAAAACACATTTCGGTCGTCTCTCAAGCTATAAGGCGGGCACTTTATTGTTATCCAAGAACGAAAGGCACAGACATGGAAATTGCCGTATCACTAGAGTATTGGAAAGCTTCACCTTCGTAGCTTTGTTTCTTAGCGCATATTTTCATTATCTTTTCTAATCAAACTGCAAGTACGTACAAGTGCTATTATTGCGAAGCTTTTATGTAAATAGTGTGTGAAAATAAAGTTATTGTTTGTTCCAATATTGCAGTTCGTCGCAAAATACTTTTCTAATTGGCGAAATGAAGAAACTCCCTCTAAAAATAATTTCAGATAGTTAAATTTAATGGGTTTCCATTCTCAAGAATTAAAACGTTTTTGGTAGTATTTGGTACTGGAAAGGTATCCAATAATAATTTCACAGACAGACAATTATAATATAGTACAATATCCCACAAGTAAGAATTTGTTTTTACTTTACGTATATATGTAATTATTCCAGTATTTGTAATTAATGTTTCAAGCTTTGATAACAGGATTTTCTTGCTATTGAAGTACCTTTGTGTGTGAATTTAGAACTGGGAATAAGGTGTCCTTTTATCAACTTGGAGCACTATTAAAACATGGAACAAATATTTCTTCGGATGGCCCAACTGGGGCAAGCAGAGAATCCTCCCGTAGCTATCGCACACAACAACGATGAAAGCACGCCCCACAACGGATTGGTTCTCTTCGCACTGCTCTTCTTTCTGGCTTTAGGGGTCTCACTCTTTTACTTGCTACTATGGGCTCTCTACAAACTCAGTTACTACTGAGCGGAAAGGTAACAATTTGTTATGTAGATTTACTATTTTACAATTTTTTGCGCTAATTTTTCTCTTTAATGTTTTTCTACGTTTCATTTCATTTATTTTATTTAACTTTACTTCTAAAACTCGGTGTGTAATTTAGCCTCGATTAAATTGCAAAACAAACTCTTTCGAATTACTAATGTTTTGTTTATTGCGTGTTTCGTTGATCCTATATTGCTATCGTATTGCCTCCTGTTAATGACTTTTCTCTTATCCGAACTAGTAACACTATGCCACTGTTTAAACATTATACGAATTGAAATTTAAGCCTTAATGAAAAAATAGTTATGAAATAAGCATATTAAATACTGCCACTAGTGCACACTTTCATGATGATGAGGGGTGAGGGTCACCCAAAATATTTTGTTCGCTTTAACCCACTTCTCACTTTACCTACTCTTACTCATCTTTCAATCTTTGTATATATAAATACCAATGTACAATGTATGTATTTAATCAAGGAAGCACGTGTAAATAAATACTGAGTTTTTGAAGTGGATCTGCGTTAGATATACATATTCTGGCTCATCAGTCATCATCGCTTAACAAAGTTAGGGAAAGAATGCAAAATCAAGAAGTAGAACGAGGAGGAAAAAGCGAAGCGAGTCATGGTCATGTAGATGGCTATTTATCAACAAAAGCAAAGAAGTGGCATATTTTTTTCTTATATTCTCCAATCTTTCACATTCCCGTCTCCTCTTGATTAGGAGAACAAAGGTTAACAATGGCCCTCAATTTCATGTCGATGTAATCTTATAGCTTCCCTGCATCAAAAATTATATCAGTTTTGCTTTTCTAAACACGGAGAAAGTGAAAATGAAAGGAGGTGGACGATGGCTGTGCCGAACCAATTCATTGTACGATTTCATGGAGTTCAGTTCCAAATACCATCAGTTTCCTGTTTCCAGTACAATTGTAAAATGGAATCCAAACAGGGTCCTATAGCAAACGGGGAAAGCAGTCAGAAAACAAAATTTTGCGCGATTTGTGCTTTGATTTTAGTGGTACTAGTTTCACTAGTGTTTCTGTCTTTGTGGTTGTGGGCGTTCAGTAGGTTTTGTCAGTTTCTTTGATTGCGCTGATCCATAGTTATGCAAAATATTATTTAAATTTTCGGGTTTGAAATGGAACCCCTTCATAGCGACGGGGACGAGGTCGACTACTTCGACAGTAGCCATTTTTAACATTGAGTTTGGCAATTCTTATCGTAATTTCACTCTGCTTTTGTTTGCTTCTTTTCTGGACACTTAGTCGAAATTGTATTTCTGTCTAAGACTCAGAAATTTTAAAAATTATGGTAAGTGAAATACAAAATGTGGACACAGAAATTATGTATATATTTACATTCTCCGAAATCACTGAACATCTATCGTCTGTTTCTGTTTAAGTGGTTGCGGATCATGTTTGACGACGAACATGTAATTAGACAACATGTAGACGCCGATTCATCCATCATATTTTACAACGGTGTGAAAAGTTTGGAAGCAAAATTTATTTAAGGAAATATAGTTGATACGATACCAATCATGGTCATTCCTACCACGATATCTCATTGAAAATGAACGCTACAGGTGTATTTTACCCAATGTTGTTTTCAGTATCAAGTACCTATAGTAAAATTTGTGTAATAAATCCCAGTACAAATCTCTGTAGTTTATTGTCACGTTTAAATTTATTATCACTTAAATAATAATAATAACAGCCGAGTGTAGTTGAGTACTATTATATAATTTGTAAATTAATAACTACAAACTTTGTTCGTATCAAATTACAAACGTTGTTGTTCGAATAATATTGTTGTTGTTTTTTTAAAACTTAATTGTTTTCGTTTATTAATTAAAGTTAAATTGTATCTACAGGACGGATGATTTGCTTTTCAAATTATTTTAGTTTGACTAAACTAGTTGATTAATCGTAATATGGTATCACAATATTTATCTTTTTTTTTGTACTTGAGTTTGGGTTTGATATT
The DNA here is from genome assembly GCA_021029165.1 of Cyphoderus albinus. Taxonomy (NCBI): domain Eukaryota; kingdom Metazoa; phylum Arthropoda; class Collembola; order Entomobryomorpha; family Paronellidae; genus Cyphoderus; species Cyphoderus albinus. The sequence goes on along the minus strand of VYYJ01003185.1, from coordinate 3,558 downwards.
TCTTTTTAATAAAAAACGCAAAACTGTGTTAATGAATAGGAAATATATGTATGAATGAGTATTTAGGCAACATATTTTGTAGCTCGCCAAAATTGTGTATATGTATTTGATCATCCACACAAAATTGGTTCAATGTATTTTATTCTACACAAACTAATTTGTATCAAATATCAACAGGAAAATAGTATTCCTCGAATTCTGATTTGTGCACTCTTTCCAGAACGGTAGATTGTGAAATGCAATAATCTAGATTGTTTATTAAAAAGTAAGTAAATGCCACGTAACCGGATAAATCATATATTTATGTGTATTATATTGTTTGCTAAACATATTCTGCGACTTTTTAATTCGGCGGGTCTGTAATATGGAAAACAATGTAAATTCTTTAATAATAATTTGCACTCGAACTCAGTTTTTACATGAAAGAAAACTGCTGTATTGTAGAAGTCAAAGAATTTGATGGTGGTTTATTTAATGTCTGATTTTACTCATTGGAAATAAAATTGTAATGGCAGAGTTGTTGGAAGAAAACATTGTAAAACTAACATAAATTATACACTCCGTCCAATTAATGAAGAACCATTTCTTTTTTTACAATATTTTTTTTATATGTAGATCTGTATTGACCCAAACGTTTTTTCTAAATGACCATTGATATTTCCGATATTCATGCAAAAACGGAATCACAAAGATTTTTAAATTGCTCAAAAATAATCAAAAATCGATGAAAAAGTTATCAATTTATTAAACAACCATGCATTTCTCCCATTAAAAAAATTGTACTAAAGACACCATACGTAATCGGTCCAAAGTCCATGTTACCCATACTGAATGTTACTAAATTATTAGAACCCGCCAATTTGTCCATGGAAATTCCTTCGTTTTCATTCGACATTGCAAAATTATTTAATTTGAAATTATTGACGATCCTAACAGTTTCCCACGGTTAACAAGTACATTACTTAATCAACTGCACAAAAAATTGAACCGACTACGTTACTATGTATGATTTCATTAAAATATTAATTTTACTCAAAAATTATTCCAAAAACACAAATGATTCCATATTAACTGGACAGACTGTATTGCTTAATTATAAATTGGCAATGTTAGTGATAGCATGCCTAAGTTATCTCTACTTGTGTTTGTCCGTATACAAGATAAATGAATTAGGAATGATGAAGGATTAGGTACGAAACCGGAAATATTAAGATACAATGAATTGATTGATGTAGCGACAGTAACACACATTTATTATGACACCGTATTTTTCAACAAAATCGTGTATTCACTGAGAAACGAATATAAAAATGCGGTGATCTCAAAGTGGTGTAAATAAATTACAATGAAAAATCTAGTGTTGTATTGCGTGATTCTCTGCGCGGTTTGTTGCTCAGTGGCCAAGTCCACTACAAAGAAGCAGCGCCACGTGGAAGCAGAGCATCGACACAATGGCACCAAAAGGAAAACAAAAAAGCATCAACATAATCACAGCGTGATAGATTATTGTTACAACGACCAAGATAATTGCGGGCCACAGACGATAAGTTGGCCCGAGATTTGTCGAACAGGTGAGGTACCAACAAATAGAAATATTTTCTAAACAATTGAAAGGGTGTTGATTAATTTTTCATTTGAAATGAAGGTCTCCAACAAAGTCCAATCGATTTGCCACCAAATGCTACAGCATCAAATGAGACTCATGTAATAAATTTGTCATCGTTCCGGGGAACATCTTTCAAAATGTCCAATAACGGACACTCTGTTATACTCAATTTGGAAAATAATATAGCACCGGCAGAAAATGCCGTTAAAATTGTGGACGCTGGGGGAATTGAAAAAATATACAAATTTGTAACGTAAGTATTTGAACCTACAATTTTAAATTTAAATAACAAATTTGTTTAAATTTTGTATTAATTTTTTTCTCGAAAAATTGAAAGGGCACATTTCCACTGGGGCGCACCTGGAAGTGAGCACACAATACAAGGGAAACGATATGACATGGAAATGCATTTGGTTCATCATTTGACTACATACGACGACCTTCAAGAAGCGATGTATTCAAATGATTCCGACGCTCTGCTGACTATGGCCGTTTTGTTCGAGTCTCGTGCCGACATAATTGGAAACACAACACTACAACCAATTGTGGACAACTTGTTAAAAATTCATGAAGCTGTGAGGAATGGTAGTTACATCACTGTAAATAAGACATTGGACTTTGGACCGTTATTAAATTCTACTGATGGTGGTCCCGAATTTTATAAATATAGGGGAAGTTTAACCACACCAGGTTCATACATACATACAATTTCATTCATCGTAACATGTTCCTATAAAAAATGCATTTTCAAATTTAATCATTTATTTTATTTTATCAAAGGCTGCCAAGAAGTTGTGGTGTATCTCATAGCAAAAGCGATAGCGAAAACAAATCTAGCTGATATGGTCATGTTCAAAGCTTCATTGACGGACAGGCAAGGGAAGGAGTTGACAGAAAATTATAAACCCGTAAGACCGGCAGATGGGAGGGAAATCCACATTATAAAAGCAAAATTTAATTGATCCAGATTTGATATTCATCAGAAATAATAAAAAACCACGACCATTAAAATATATATGTATTTATACTATCTACAGGGTACATTTAAATTTTTAACCTTGTTTAACCCTGTTTAACCTTGTAACCTTGATATAATATGTAAATTTTCATTTCATAGTCATTAACCTCATTTTTTAAAAAATAAGTCTGTGTTTTAATAATTTATAGTTCGGTTTTAATGGTGCATAATGGCTTTATTTATTTTTTATTTGCCAAACCTTTTTAATTTTAATGCATCCACGCTATGACCATTAATGGTCCTACACACGTACAAGATACGTACGTTCTATAAAAATTTGACACAATTTGCTAAACAAACTCATTACAAGGTGGCATTGATTCTACGTTGGCTTTCGTTCAATGGATACGTGTGTCAGGTGTTGACGTGAATTTAATGAACTGGATTACGTGACATGCTAATTAATTTGTGTAACTTCGATATTAAAATGTGCCTGCGTCTTGAGAAAAAGAAATAATATTTCTTTAATTAGCTCCACCGCCACCCACTCGAGAGAGTACAAATAGCTCATGTCCCCATTGAAATATCACAATACGTATCTTTCCTCCGAGGAGAAATTCTCTTCAAGTTTAAATAAAGTTTTACATAATTTTAATAACCATGTTTTATCTCAAATATCTCTTTACTCTAATAGCCGTGTCAGTGGTTGTGGTACAGGCCAGACAGGTACGCCAAAGTGATCCTGATGAACCTGAGAAAATGGAACCACCTCAAAGAGTGGAGAAAACGAAGAAAGCGGAGAACAAAATGGAGAAAATGAACAAAATGGGGAAATTTGGCAAACCAGAGGCTGGGGGTAAAGTTGGGGGTGAGGCTAAAGTTGGGGCCGAGGGTGACGCTAAAGTTGGGGCTGAAGGTGACGCTAAAGTTGGGGCCGAGGGTGACGCTAAAGTTGGGGCTGAAGGTGACGCTAAAGTTGGGGCCGAGGGTGACG
>VYYJ01003184.1:0-17608 GCA_021029165.1 Cyphoderus albinus | reverse complement strand
GTGAAGCTTATCAATACAGGCCTTGGCCTGGTAATGAGTCGAAAACGTGGCATGTCCAAATCCAAGATGACGGTGACTGATTGGATGAACGAAGACCTGAGCGTTTTCTACCAACCCGTACCTGAGACAGATCTCTCGAAGAAATGAGTTGCCCACACTATCCTGTAGGTTTGTGATTGCAACTTCCCTGGGAGGGATCTCGCCCACGTAATTCGAGTCTATTTTGAAGAATGGTATTGGCAGTATCATTGGATCTGTTGGCCTCCTGTCATATTTTCTGTACTTGCGGGGATCGCGAACTGAGACTTGGGGATAGTCTGGGTCACCAGGAATAATCCCATCGAAGCGATAAACTTTCAGAGCTCCTTTCGTTAACGCAGGGTCGACAATTAATTTGTACGTACTGAAGCTTTTCTTTAGTGGCGCAGGCTGCAGCTGACCGTCGACCATTATAAATGCGTTTGTTGCATGGGTCGGAGGTGGTTGGTGGTGGTGGTTCGGCGGGTGACCACCACCACTGCCATTGCTATGCAGTGACCTCATCGAATCTCCCATGATAGCGGGTATCACGGGAGAATTTCTTAAAGTTCTGATTCAGACAAACAAGGAAAAGACAAAACCAACCACTTCATCTCAATCTACTCAATTTTACCAAACTGATTATTAAATTTGCTTACTACAATACAATTATAAAAGTCTAAAACTTACAGTTCAGTATTGGGTAGTCAGAGTCCCGGCCAAAGAGCAAATTAGATAAACCTGTAAATTAGAAAAGAAAATGTGCGTTCTCGCATAAATAATAATATCTCAACACAAAAGCAATGTTATAACATTCAACAATTGAAGAAAAAATTAAATGATTAATTCTGTGAATGATTCTGCCTCAAACGAGTATCATAAAATGGTAAACAAGTGATAAAACAAGATTGAAATTTGCAATTCAAAGGTCGATCTACCTACCCTTGCTAATCCAACCCCGACACAAAACTCCCCCGATTCCTTTTTACCTCTTTACAATTTCCACTCCAGATTTGAAATTTTATTTATTTTTATCAATCAGTGACGAAAACGATACTAAAAAAACGCTAAAGGAATTATGATCATGTGGTTTTCACTGGCTCTAGATCTGGAAGGTTTGCAAATAAATAATAATGCTGCTTCTGCCTTCTGCTGCATCCTAAATCCTAATAATAATCTGAACGAGCCAGAGGTAGAGCTTCAACTAGATTCAATACTACATCACATCACTCCATTTGACCACACACGATATATGATTCAAGCGAAGAAGAGTAAGGTAACAAGAACCTAGGATTTTTTTTACTTTTGTATAGTGTTCACAATAACACAATAATAACACAAAAGGCATCACCTCATAAGACCAACATAATAGTAGTCAGCTTGCTGTACTACTTCGGCGCTGCTAGTTGCTAGAGAGAGTTAGGTAATTATTGTAGGAAAACTAAAAACTGAATTTTAAAAAGACGCTTAATTCATTCAAACTTAATTACAATACAATAACTACTAACTAGCTACAAATACATAGTATTGTCAATGTGTAACATTCAATTAGCATTTTTGTATCATCGATCGTATAATATCATTGTAGAATGAAATTCTAATTGTATTGATGTGAGTCCAAAAGATAAACAAACCTAATAAACGAAATAGGAAATAAATTTGAAATGAATGGAACATTTTAAGGTTAAAAAACATAAATAAAGACAGAAAACAAAGTGTGAAAATGATTGATAGAGAGAGATAAAACTAAATTAATTATTGTTTTGCCCAGTCCTTAATCTTCTTTAGTGAGTTGAGTTATCGTCGCGCCGCCGCCGCTCTGTCATCCTCAGTTAGTTTTGTAGTCAGTAGTGGGCTTCGCGGCGGCGGACGACATTAATTTACTATCGCCGAAATTATAGCATAAATGGAAATGGAAAAGGAAAAGAAAAACCCTTCTAAATATTAGTAGGCTTCTCTTTGATGATGGGCGAACGAAACGATGCGCTGCTGACGGACAGAAAAAGCTTTGAGCTTACTCGTCTGTTCCTACTAGTTCCTAGCTTTCAAGTTAAGTGAGAGTCTCAGCCTCAGCTCGCTTCTTGCTAGATCAATAAAAGCGAATTCAAAACGACCGCCTTCAACCACCACTCGATTCACATTGCACCTTTCATTAAAAAGGCTGGTCTGTAGGTTGCGTGGTGAAAGCGACAAAGCAAGCTTTCATTCCAATCCACATCCGACTTCCAGCTCCCTGCTCCATAATATGAATTTGATCGTGCATGGACAAAAAAATGCCGTTAAAATTATGATGTATGAAATATGATGATAAAAGACAACGGAAAACACTATTTTTCAAAGTATATTGCATTTTATTTTAATACTAGAGTCATAATACTTTGTTTAAAAAATAATAAATTAAAAATTCCGATATCTCTGTAAAAATTAAGTCGATTCCATCATCATACATAATAATTACAATATAGAATAATATTACATGCATTTTTATATTTATATTTAATTAGATTATTACAGTTATGTATATCGTATTTAATTTTTTCAGCTTGTTGCTGTAGTAGAATAATTAACTTGTTGGCATGCAGTACATCGTGTTCATATTGTATTGTAGTAAATACGCCTTATATTAGATTTTGTATATTACCATGTAATCATAACAATAATAATAATTAACTAATAGACAATAATATATTAATTTGTTTTGCGAAGCAAGGAACATTACGCGGAATTGGAACTACTTACGTATTTCGTTCATTTCACATTTAGGAAAATCATTGTATGTCAAAATTAATAAAAACAAAGTTTCATCAGTTTATCGAAATTGTTATAACAAAAAGTTGCGCTGCTTAGATGCAAATTATTTACAAAATCGTAATGTATTTAATACGTAGCAAACTTTATCTATGTTTTTAAGTAATTAGGAAACATTCTTTAAAATACGAGCGGCGAAATTGGGATTAAAAACATCGCTTAAAAAACTCAAGCACAAACGTAGTTATTTAACGGTTAACGTAATTCAATTATTTCATTTGTAACCAAAAGTTGAAAATATATTTATATTACTCGGTATATTTCATACTTAATGTAAAGACGGTAATCAAGTTGGTATGTAAAAATGAACGAATCAATAAAGCAGACCCTTTTACCAAGAATCGTACCTCATCGAGTATTCATTTTTTTTGTAACAGTAATTAACACAAATTAAAAATGGTGCTTTGTTGCCACAATAAAGATAGTAAAACAACGAGACTCATATTTTAGTATGATATCTCAGACGACATTTAAATATAATATTTCATATTAAAAATATCTAAAAAAGACTCGAGGATAGCGGCCACATTCTTGTTTCCCTTTTCCTGCTTCTTTCTTCTGCGATTTAGTCCCTACTTTCACCCAAGCAGCTCATGTTTGCTACCACAACAATTTCATAGCCATCGTATCCTCGACAGTCACAGTGAACACAGACTGACTGCCGTTTTACATTTTTACATAATTTTACAAGAGTAATGCTGAACAGTTCATTTTACAAATATATATAGTAACAAGACCAATAATAGCTAATAAGTTGCACGCAACAGAAAAAGACGAGCTAAAAAAATCTTTGTATTATATTTTGTAGTTGTTGCCGTGTAAAAATTAACAAATATACATGAATAATGGAGACATACCAAAAGATAATCAATTAACTAATCAATTTACATTCTTTACAACTTTTCTATATAAAACTCTCAATAATATTTTGTATCTTTAATTGGTAGAAAAAAGTTATTTTAATTTTTGTAACTTTCACAGACTGAATAACAAATGGAAAAATTACGGAACGAACTCTGCACACATGAAGTACATCACCATTTTTAAATGTAGCATATTTAATATTACATCTCATCTATATAGCTACCCCTAAAATCAATTATATTTCATATACCTACCTTAGCCTACATGTTCCGTGAATTTTACGACAAGATATATATGCACTTTTTATCCATCTTATAATTTATCATCATACACATTTTAATCATACTTCAACATAAAAACCTGCTCGTACACCAACCGCCTATTTTATTTTCACTCTGTGTTGTAACTTTCCGCGTAAATGAAATTTTAACCGTCAAATAGTTTTCTGAAATGATTGACGAATTCTGTGTATTTATTTAGTAGTATAATATAATGAGTTCATTTCACTGTGCTCTTCTCTTCTTATTCTAATTCATTAAGCTGATTAATTTTCCTTTTTTTTATAAATTACTTACAGGATAGAGTTTGTGTGATGCTCAGACTAACCGTCTGAAGAGTGGTACCACGTATTCCAACAGATTTAAATTCCACATTTCCTAACTCCTTGCACATCTTAACCGTTACTTTATTGTTCTTACAACAACAACATCAACAACATTTTCGTTTGCTAGCTCACCCGACAGATAAAACCGAAAGTGACTCTTTTGAAAAATTCATTCGAAACCAAAGTTCTCTTCGCCGTTTTTCAGACGACCGAAATAATAATAATATGTTCATGCCATCGATTGATATTTTAATAATTTTCATTTTTATCAGTACTTGAAAATTATATGTTACACGGTTGGTTTTTCCCTGACAGCTAGTTAATATAACATTTACATACCTATTACGCGTACATAATTATAATTTAATTAACACATTTTGCAAATAACGTTAAATATACTTTTATTTTCTGTTGCTATTATGCTATGCTGCAGCTAAATTTGCTACTACTCGTCTAATTAACTTTTCCTTCGTTAAGTATTTACACACAGTTTAGCCGTGGCCGATGAAAAATTTTGTTTTTAATTCCCGATAGACTAAAAATATCTGTACAAAATATTTAACAAAAACTTCTTTCTCTCTCGTAATTTTCCCTTTCAATTGCCCTAGACCTACCTTCTTTTCGCAATTCTTTTACTGATCATCATTCCAAAGTTAATTAACACACCTCGCGAGTTAGTTAAATATGTAATCTGCTCTACCCTTTTCTCTTTCTCTACCAATAAAAGTATAATTAGTAGACTTGTATTTAGTTTTTTTATTAGTAGTACATTGAAGAATACAAGAGTTCGCATGTTTTTCAGTTTTCCACGGAAAACGGTCATTCAGTCACATTGATTTTTTTGATCGATAAGTAAGAGAGGCATAATAATTAGTTACGATACATAAGTGTGGATTATTTAGTACACCTATGTTATCATACGATAAGTAGTTGTGGTAGTAAAAAGTATATAGTGTGCATACCCCGCTCAAGTAAATTTCAAACGTAATCGGTTAATTAATTCTTTAATTTACCTAGTACAGTTACAGTGTGATATAGAAAAACAATAGATTTTCTTATTGTTGTGAGTGTGACGACGTTCGTTTAATTAATTTGATGATTGATAAGAATGAGAGAATATTTTTTTGGAAATATGTTTCATATAAAAAACAATTATTTTCACCATTCACACAGCACAGTCACGCAGTCGCTTTCTGCTGCGGTGTCCTAAATACTTCTAATTATTAAATATATTTTTTTGTCAAGTGTGTAGTAAAAAACCAATCAATCCTCATCATCGGTTATTCTTATCTGTAATAGTAAATAATTAGACAAGCTAGTTATATTTTATGTAGCAATGCTCATCCTCTTTTCTCCTATTCCCTTCATCTCTCTCTATACTTTCATACACGAAAAAGCGCTCTTGAAGTAGTAAAGTGTCGCACTATCACATCTCTTTCTTTCAACGAACTGAGTTTATCTTCCTACACTAATTATTCAATCACTAAGTGAGTTCTACGCTCTCCCTAATTATTATTAGGTATAGGTATTATCGCGTCACGCATTCATTACTTTTCATATGAAAAACCTCTTGGAATAGTTAAGCCCTTGAATAATAGTTAAGTATTTAGACTTTAAAGACGAGAATGATCTCACCGAGATTGTTATATATTTTGCTTTGCGTGGATTTTCCTTCTTCCCTATTCGTATTTACTGTGTGATCTGTATTTAGTTAGGTTGAGTTGTTATTGTAGATATATCTCGTTAAAAATTGTGATGAGTTGCACGCGTGTCGAACTACATCTAACACCTATTGATCTAAAAGTTTCCTACAAAACTGGTAACTATTCGTGTGGAATTAAATAGCAGTATTTTCAACACTAATCTCTATTCCGTTTTAAATTACGGCAGGACAATTAATCCCATACTAACTAGTGTCCCTATACCTATAGTTAATTAATTATCTACTTAGAAAAAGTCTACGGTCGTCCTGAGTTAAAAGGTATCTACTCACTACAAGTCGTCTACGATGATGACGGGCTCATTCTATTGTACATTTCATATGCGAATAAATTAGTTAAATTATGTAACCTTTTAAGTGGCGATCATGATTGACATAGAAAATAGTCTATTGTAATAATATTCTTCTAAGTACAAGACTACTAAACAACTTTTCGTCGAGTTTATTTAATTATTCGTGATAAGATCATGTTCAATTATAAGCTACTAAACTTTTTTTTCTTCTAGCGGGTTACACATAGTGGGTATTGGGTATGTCCTTATACAAAAAATGACACATTTGACTTAGTTGGAATTAATGACGACAAATAATTTCACACAGGAAAGCAAGCATGTATTTTGCAATGCAACAGACTATTGAAAGTTTTGTAATAAATCATAAATGCACGAATTGTCCTAGTGTTTGGCTATTTGAGACGTCTTCAAGAAGAAACATCCCTATAATATTTAATTTACCATTAATTTTAGAGTATGATGAGGATACCACGAGTAAGAGTACGACAACGACAACAATTTACGTATTATTAATAATTATCAGTGGGGAGCCACCGATGCATGACTGAAATTCAATTGAATATCTCCTGGTTCAGAAATTTTAAATTGTATTTTTGTTGATTTAAAAAAATCTTATTTATCTGCGAGATTTTTGTTTCCGTTTGAAATTTATGATTTCATACTTGCTACTGAAAACTCACTCAGATTTGTTGAGATATAACAAAATATTTGTTAATATGTTTCTCAAGGATATTTCATGATGAGAGTATAGTAGAGCGAAGTTAGTACCCTTCTCTAGAACTAGAATTTTAAAGGATAAGTATCTACCCCAATTCATTTCTCGTAACGGGGTTTTCAAGTTGCACTATCTTTGTTTTCGTAGGTATGTTTGTAATCTAGAAGAGAAGTATTTAAGGTTCAAGTTCATGTCGAAATGTGTCCAAGGAATTTGTAGTTAGTTTTTTGAAGTATGAGATACACGAGAATAGTAGAAAATATTTATCGTGAGCAGATGAAGGTATGTTTGTATGCTTTGTAGTTTCGATTTGATGAATGATGAATGAATGAGTTGCCTATCAGTATCAATGTCCTTCGGAGACCATAATGTTATGAACTTGCTCTAATTTGTAGGCCAGTCGCTGTTTCTGGGAGAACTCGTCTTCCTCCAGGGTCATCATCAACTGATCGTTGTATTTCGACGCGTAGTTGTACAGCTCCATCAGAGCACACTCCGTGTTGAACTCACTTGAATGCAACTGAGGAAGAAAGAGTACACCGGTCAGTTTTTAAGTAATTATTTCAATTTTCGTTTCCAAGTCAATTAATTCGACTTACCCTAGATTCTTCTGCCAACATGGCATTCATATCTTGGTCTGATATACATGGCATCGCTTTGATATCCGCGTAGTATCGTTCCACCCATTCTTTATAACTAGGAATGTCTTTGGCATATAAAAGTTTGCTACTTGGGGAATCCTTGCCTGCTCATCAAAAAATAATGTTACTGTCAAGAACTTCCGACATTCATAATTTCTAAAAATACTACATGAAAAGAGAAATGTCAAAATTACCTAATCGGTGTTCTGAGGTGGAGCACGCATCCATAAATGTCTGCGCTACTACTGATAGACAAGCATCCACAATGTTTGACTTGTGAATGTCGAAGACGAAGTTAGGGTTTTTAATTAAATTAACCCAAAACCTCAGGGGCAAGCTAAAAATAGAAAGAACAGATAATCAAATGTCAAGGCCCGCACTATTGTACCACTTTCGTAAATAAAATGTTGCTTTCGTAGTTCAGGTAATCTATTAAATGATCATACCTGTTGCTTTTCCATGTGTGCACCACTTCTGGATCGGTAATGCCATGCTGCAGCGCTTGATCATCCAAGAAGTCAAACATGTATTTAATGGCCAACGGCAACGCGCTGCCTCGATGTGCGGTGCTGAATATTGTTTCGAATAAATCGTCCACAAATTTTTGTAGGGTGAGCTAATCAAAGTCACAAAAACAATTGTTAGTATATAACGAACGAACTTTATATGGAACATAAATTAACAACACTAATCAAAATAGAAAAAGTCTTACCTTTGTTGCCAATAGTCTAGTGAGATAAATTTCAGACACCATTTTGTTGCCTCTCTCTCCTTCCTTCTGGTTATCATTATCGTGATGCTTCACCAGATGCCACACCTAAAAGCACAAAACCGTATATAAATGAATGAGTATCTCCGTTGGTAGTTGCTTGCATGCACGGGGCCCTCGAGATGAGGCCCTTTAAGAGAAAAGTACAGCTTACCTTCATTCCTCCTTCCCTATCATTGTTCAAGGGAGACGTCGCACGACTCAGTGGAGGACTTGCGGAGTTATATTTACTGAGATTAAGTGTTTCATACTTGTGATGCGACTTCTCAGAGCGCTCAGAGAGAATTGATAAATTGTACATTGATGATTGCTTAGGTACTAGTGAAAAAAATCAAAAATCATTAATACGAGAATATGCAAAACATGTAATAATTAATTGAATGTTTATTGTGGTTTAAAAGTAGTAAACTCACCTAGTGTCAGACATGCTGCATCTGGAAAATTATCAAAATTAATGGTTTTTTATTTAATGATTTAAGAATAAAGTCTAAAAATGATTTGGAGTTTGTTTCTATCGAGAAGTGGTTCTCACCTGGCACTCGATAATGACTTAGCGTGTTGAGTTTCTTCCACTCTCCTTCAGTCTTTGTAGTGCTGTCCTCATCGTACAAGATGAGTCTCCCTTTGTTTCCTGTTCTCCACTCCAAATCCAAGTCTTCCTTGCGCGGTCGCTGACTGTAGGGAGTGGCCCTATAAATCGTATCCAGAGCCTTCTCCTTCACCTGTGTAATTGTGTCACAATCCAAAACTTTCACGGGGACATCTGTATTCTCTTGATTCAAGTCCAAGCCCGTCATGTACGTCGTTTGGTGAGACATGGAAACAAACACAGTCAATGGTCGATAGCCAATCGACTGGCGAATAAGTTTCTCCTCGCTCAGGGAGTAGCGAGCTTCTGCGGTTATGGCATCTACAGGACCTTTGTCCACTTGTTGCTTTATAGCTCTGTACAGCATGTACAAAGGTTCACCGGCACATTCCTTGAGAAACTTGTAAAGAAGGAATGTGAACCACGCGGAGAGCATCTTCTCTGCTACACTTTCAGTTCTGGTAACATTAAGAGATTCACAAAATTTAGTTGCTAGGCGTATATTTTCAGCATTAAAGTAATTCGATTAATGATTGCAAAGCATACCTTCGTAGCAGTAGCTTAGGGTGATTCTTGCTCTCCATTGATTTCTCAATTAATTCCGCGAGGAGTGTTTTCAGAATATCGGTGCAATACTCCATTTTTGCTTGTAATGACACCATAATCAGCGAAGCTACGTTCACCCTGTCCCTCATCGAAAAGTAGCGATTATTTTCTAACGTTCTAATGAACAAGAGTAAAAATGTTTTGTTGAGAATAAGCAATCCAAAGTGTCGCAGTCCCTTTGCTCGGAAGTGTAAGTCAGGCCTGTCAATTTGAAGAATTGCGTGCTCTTCTCCATTAGGAAACAAAATTTTCATACAGTATCCTCTGTATTCTAGGAAGGGGATGCCACATGATGTCACGTCCCCGGTCAAGTCAGTCATTTCAGTTTGGAGCTCAGCAAAAGCTTCTTTGCATTCAGCCGCTACCCGTAATTCCAGCACATCCATCTGCTCCTGCATGCTCTTCAAGACTCTGTTGCTTTCAGTCGATTTCCGCCGGTAGGCAATTAAGATGACAATGAACACGACGAACAGAAGAATACCACCAGCACTCATCCTAAAAAATTAAAATGGTTTCACTTTAATTATGAATTTCATATAATGCTGCAAGTTTTTTCATGTTTCGTTTTGCCTTATTGTGAGTTTGGATGATAAACATCACTACTAATCTATTACTATTTTAAATGTAAATAGACCAATGCATTAATTACTTACATGTACATGATTTTCTGTGGAAGTTCACCTGCCGTCACATGGTCATATCTTAAACGCCCTATGACATATGTCAAGTTCTTGCCAACCTTTACCTATGAAACAATAAAATTGCCATTGAATTGCAACTATCCGATTCACCTAAAATTGGGACAAACTAATTTAGTTTCTTACTCTGACTGTGGGCGACTTGGAGTGATCGATACGACCGTTGTCATCCATATCTGGAGGTTGCATTGGCGGTGGTTTACATGTTAACTGATTCTTGGATAAAGACGTCACATTACAAATGCTATTTCCAATCAGTACAACTAAATCTGCCTCGTCAGTTGCAGAGTTCAAGTTACGTCCCTGTGGGATACAAACAAGTTTTATTTTTGCCATCTTCATAAAATATAGACTCATGACCTTTATTGAGTTTAATGGCTTGGGAGGTAATTGCTTAATATTTTATTATTTTGCTTACATTGATCGTAAGGTAGTCGCTTTTGTACTTTTTCACTTCATCCTCAAACCTATCATACTGTGGGTTAGGGTAGAGTATAAAAGGATGATCATCGTCAGTGTTGTTGAACGCTGTGTAGTTGACTGTATCTAAAAGGAATCCATACTGAAGTCGAAGGCTTGCATCCCTCCCATCACTTTCATAAAAGTTTGGTTCCTCGGTGAAAGTTGGAGTTAGGCAGAACATTGTGTCGTTGCTTGATATATTGCAAGGCTATAAATTGAAAATGCAAAATAAATTTATAATAATACCACCAACTAGTTACGTAAAATACGAGTGGTGCCCTTTCGAATTATCTGGTACTTACGCTGATGAATTTGCTTCCATTGAATAGCACATACAGTTGTGGTTCCTGAATCACATCGAAGTTTTTCCCTTCGATGGTTACGTTGATTCCACCTGCAGGTATACCGCGGATGGGTTTATCTTTTTCAAAGTTAATGCCCGGATTTTCCACGTAGGAAAATCCTGGTTCGTAAATCCGATCTCTCTGATCAAACTTGACAATAACACGCCAGCGACCTTTATGCTTGTAGCCACCCGTGCGACACTCGAGTCTATTGTTCTCTTTCCTGTAAGGGATGATGAAACAAGGATTAGCCAATGAACCAATAGCCAAGGTGCTTTCCGTGCTTAAAATATCTCGCATTGCAATGAAAAATAAAGTGAAACAACTTACAGGATAATTTGACAGGGAATGTTTTCAACAAAAGCCTGAACGTCGCTACCAGCGTTCAAGTGCTCGCCATAGATGGTCAATCGGGTGCCACCGTTCATTGGACCCATGGTGGGGCTAATTTTCTTAATTTTCGGGTCAACAAATCGGTACTTTTTGTTAGACTCTGCCCGAAAATCTGCAACTTTCACAATAATTGGTCCCGCTTTGGGCTCGTTGTTTCCAGGTCCGTCCAAACGGCACACGATTTTCCGTGTTTTCAAGTACAAATGACGATATGGTTCGCACGACACGCCAGCCACCGTTACTCCAGAATAAATATCCTACAATAAAAAACGTACAAGCAATGAAAATAGATTACTCACCCATTACAAAACGAGCTTGCTTAAGTCCAACTTAATAAATGTAAGGTCAGCCAATGCCAAAGGCATAATGGAAAAATAGGCTTATAAATACGGTAGTAAAGCGAAAGGGTGCACTTACATCAAATGTTTTTCCAAGATTTATTCCCTCAATGGTAACATTGGTTCCGCCTTCCCAGGGGCCCGAGGTAGGATAGAAAGAGCGAATTTCGGGATTAGGACAGGTTTGGTTCCGACTCAGCCAAACTCCCATTCCATTGTCGCACTGCTCCCGAACCTGACAGCGGTTAGAGCTCTGGCACCAGCCACATCCGTACTTCTCGTCCATTGCAAGACACATTCCACAGTTATCCGCCATTGCTGGGCACCGGTAAACAAGAACTAAACAAAAATCGGAAACAATGTTTTGAGCGTGTTTCTTAATTGCAGACATGTACCTGATGTAACCAAAAATCAAACAGCGACTTACTATGTATATTGTCAGGGTTATCGAGTGACTTGGTTTCGCCACCACCCCATACGACAGCAAATGGCACTGTGATATTAGGAGCAGGAGAGTTGTAGTTAAATGGAATGGAGTCGCAGTAAATCGTATTTTCTACAAGTTGAGCATTAGCAGGAGTAACTCTTCCTTCAATGTTAAACCGACACGAAAACCTGGTCTGCACTATGATTTGTTGCGCAATATTGTCCACTTTCACTTGAATCCGCTTCATGGTTCCGTATGGTACAAGGAGTTCCGACGACCCATCCGTCACATTTATGCGAGGACAAAATCCCGGTCCACTTCTTATGCTTGGGCCCACCCTCTGTGGAAAATGATAAATATTTTTAGGTTAGAATTCGTTTAGGTTTCATTAGAAAATACGACAAAAACTGTTAAGTGAATGATGAGTGTCGCTTACGTTTAATCCAGTGACTAAAATGTCATTACGACAATTTTCAGCGGTGTCGTGTGTGCACCTGTGCAAAAAAACGTATTTTTACATTGAATCTTAATATTACATATGATCAGAATACGAATAAAAACGATAGCGATTGTTATGTATAACAAACTTAACTAGAAATGTCGTAATGAATTAACTACAATCATTTTGTAACATATAGCAGAAGCAATAAAAACGTTTTCTCTAACCTGTGCTTATCAACACACCAGTCACATGGAAACGCAGAGGTCACACATGACGTGCACGTGGTATACGTATTACAGTCAAAAAATACGAAATCCGTGGCAACAAAATCATTGTGTGTGCTACCGTCCTGAGACATACGAACTGATAATGTCGCAGTGAAATTATCTACAGCAACAAAATTACATTGCATGAGTTTAATTAAGTGTAGGAATTTCTTGTTATGAGACAAAAGAACCAATCAACAATCATTAAATTGAATGAGAGTAAAGTGACTTACGTTGCTGCGGTGGAATTGGCGGAAGATCAGAGGTTGGAGGAGTGTAACAAATTACGCCGTTATTTGTCAGGTTTGCGTGAGTCTTGAGTGTTTTACCAGTGGCAAACCTGAACACACACCAAAACTCTCCGGATCGAGTTGGAAGGTGATCGATGTTAATGGCGAGCTATAAAAAGTTGACAATAAAAAATGCATTAATAATAACTCTATTATATCTAACCATTAATTCGATCAGTTTCACTCAAAAATAAAGCTGTTCAGTTCATAGCCTAGTTTAGTTCTTACAGTTCTTGCTGTTGAGCTTTGAAGTTGATTGGGAGTCACCATTGTGATCCGAGTACACTGGCCACTTTTGTACGATATCCAATAGAGTGATAATTCGGACGACTTGCTTCCTTTCGGACAATTATTTTTTAGCGTACACTTATTCTGAAGTGAGCACCAGCCGCAGTATGGATCTCCAGCACCCACGCAATCTTTGCATGACTGATATTCAGAGCAGTTGTGCACAAGTACTTTTGATATCTACATAGAAATCAGAATTCATTATTTTAAACTGCTTTTTCTACAGAAACTGTAATTGCATTTCCTTTGGGTTGGAATGTATTTATGTAGGTACCTTTCTTTCACTCATAACGTAAAGGTGAGATTTCTGGGGTGAGTCGAAGAACATATCGGGAAGAACTCTGCTCCCTGGATCGATTTCTTGGTCGTCGTACTCCGTTCCAGTCTTGCCACTCTCGACAACGACCTTCTTTAGATGGCCATCACGTGTGCCAAGGAAGACGACTGTGTAGTTGCCCGCAGAAGTTGCTGCTACTGCAGTGAGCTGTGTTGTAAAGTTTAAGACTGACACCGCCACGACTGGCTTTTCTCCACCAAGTGGTGTATTCACGTCCATTCCACAAAAATCCTCCTCAATTATTTTCAATTTCTACAAAACGACACACATAAAAAAATCAATTTTATGTCAACGAGTGTTAATAATTCATGGCTCCCATGTGAATCTTGATACGCTAATTAATTTCTTACGGTAGAAACACAAGGAGCATTCATGGCAATAAAGCCAAGCCCTCGATTCCCCTTTCCTTGAAAACATAGTTCGATATTTTCTACAAACTTCCTTCTAATATCCTTCAGGGAGTAAACGCAAAGAGCACTATCTTTGCCCGGCAGCGGACTTCCTGCTGGGTCAGATCGTGAGAAGACGGCAAAAAGCACATCATCTTGATGGGTAACGTCCAGCTTGTTTCCAAGGTCAGGTCCTGGTTTGCCAACAAAGGCCGCTTGAACGAGATCAAATTTGCTACCTGTTGTCTCACTAACACACTCGATTGGAATTTCCGTGTAGGAGTAGTAATTGGAATCATTTTGACACACTCGAACCAACTTTGAAATGTAGGGTGAGCTTGCCCCAACATCTTTCTTCTGTGTTGTCAAAAAGTATGAGAATCCTTCCGAGCTAAATCCGTACACATAGTTGATGGGATACGACTCACGCTGTGACACGTGAATCTTTGTTCCTGATGACACGCTAGCCTGAACTATCTGAAAGTTATCGTTGGGATTCAAGCTTCTACTAGAAACTGCTGGAACTTCATGGCGATATGGTGAGTTGCCTGTGTAAGTCACTCCGACGTAGATGACCTTGATGAAAAAATAATTATAATTTAGTAAATTAGAAAAGCTGCAGAAAAACAAGTCAACAAAAAATATAAAAGTTATAGAGAGTCTGAGAAGTCGTGCGTTCGTACTGTGGTAGTTGGCGGAGAAGGAGGTCCCGGCGCAATAAACGCCACAGTACTCGCTGTCTCATTATTGGCGACAATTGGTTCCCCAAGGAACTGTGACTGTGAGTTGGAAACATTATCGAGTCCGAGTACCCAGCAAATCCCTTGGTAAAGGCTGCCACACGCTATTAATTTAGCTCGGCTGTAGTCAACTACCAGTGCCTTGTTCACGTTGTTGACGAGAGTGACTCGTGCATTTGACGGACAATCTCTGTAGCCCGAGCATTCCGGCGAGTCCTCAAATGGTCCAGTCCGATTAAATGCCAAGACGCGGAGATTTGGATCCAACTGGTAGATTCGGTTAACTGCACCCACGTACAAAGTTCCAGTCTCCTTGTGCACCACCAAATGATTATTAACGGTGCTGTTGTCGCCGAGCGGGTCGACAAATGTCGCCACAACGTGAGTGCTCGGAACGCATGGTGCTGATGGCAGAAATGCTATTGCTAGTAGGAAGCCCCATAACCTGGCAATCTCCAGCCTTGATAACATTTTGATATGGCAGATGTCGATAAGCCTCGGCACCCGCCCGCAGCTTAACAAATCAACTCATTTGCAACCTGCAAATTTCAAGCCCAAAATGCATTTTTATGAACGATGTCATGTAAACTGTAATTGTAATTAATGGTACATGATATGACGGTGTAGCAAGATTGCATAATATTACGAGTCATATTTCATGATACATTGTTAATGATTCCCATGATTATAATAGTAATAAATCACCTTAATTTCAAAGTACAGAAATGACAGATGAGCCACTTGAACATCTGCCAAAATAATGAGCGAAGCTTCCGCTGCTGATAACAATTTTTATGACTGCTGCTCCTGTGGTTTATTAAAGAGACGCTCGTCGTGAGTAAGAAACCACGTGCTGCGCTAAAAATTATGTGTGTCTGTCTAACAAAGTTCTACTGGCTGACACTCACAGAGTCACACACCCAACTAAATAAATATGATTAATCTATTAATATTGCACAACGCTCACCAAGTCCAGTCACCAACCACAAAAAATTCAATTCCAGCTCACATCAGCATTCTCCGAGTCTTACTTTGTGCGCGTTTGTAAAAAAATCACTTTTCATTCACTTTCCCACTTATCTTCTTTAAGTAACTTCACTTTTTCTCGAGTCTCTTTTTTCTCTTTCTGTCCTTTCTGTTGTCAACCACATTACATTAACATTACATCTATGTAAGTAACAATGCGAGACAAGCTGCAGCACATAACTCTTCTTAAAACTTACTTTCCCAACAACCTTACAAGTCAAAGTCACTTAAACTCCTTTCCTAGACTTCACTACGAAATAATTTAGCTCGATTATGTTTGAGTCATGTCATCTTTTATTTAATGACCGGTAAGTTATAGTTGTAGTTATGAGTTATTAATTAAGCTTCGTTGATGATTCTTCTGTACTTTGTCGGCGAATACTTAAAAAGGACGCGGTTAAGCTAAAAGTAATTAGCGGTAGAGTTTGAACAACACGTTTCATATATAAGTGTAAAGAGAATTCCTTTTTAAACGTAGGTATGAATGACGACGATTGATTTAATTAATGAAGAAATGAGTTAATTAAATAGTAGCAGCGGTATCCTGAGCATTTCAATTTCCGTTGGTTTCCTGTTAAAGAAAAAGAAATAAAAGTCCGAGGTTAATTGCAGTTTTAGCACACGAACGTCAGGGACATTTCGTTAGACATAAAAATTCCACATAACAATTATTGACCACATAAAAATTTCTCCGGTTTTCTTTATTACAGATTACTATCAAATTCTTTAAACGAAAGGTATTTTTTCAATTTCAGGGTTGTTACACGTTAGACAAACTCACATTGAACCGAAATGGAACTTGTGAATGAGAAAACAAATCGATACAGACAGTCAGATTCATAGTTTTAATGAATTGAGTTCTTTGTCACCAAGTCACTAATGCTCTTATCGACATTCCTCCCTTTTTTGTCATGTTTGCTTTTACACTGATACTTGGCTGCTGATCACGCTTTGCATGTGATGAGCATTGAATTCTTTATTTTAGAACAAACAGAAAACAGTCAATGATCGCTCAGTGATTTCTGTGATGTGATATTTCGCTTTTACGTTTTCCAAACGTCTGTCCAAACGTCTGTCGGACAGACTCTGTCCTCCCTCTGCGTCTTTGAAAAGACAAAGGCAGAAGGCCAAACTTTTAATAGTTCTAACAAGTATTAGGACACGATTTATTCCCACCGCATCGTATCCCAACGCCCGGCCAGCACCACTGTAAATATGTAGGTATTATAAAGTATAAAATTTTATCGTTTCGTTTGTTTGATAAAGGTCGTCTCATTGATCCCTTCTGGTGCTTAGCCATAACTTTGTCATAAACACGTTTTACACTCCACTTTTTTTATACTTTTATCTCTAATAAACTAAAAAACGACCAACTTCCATATTTATCTTGGAATCAATTCAGTGGCTGCTACTAGCTCTGCACCAAAGAGAGAGTTGAGTTTACACAATTTTTGTCATAATGATAGCATTGAAAAATTCACCTATATCATTGAGATGGATGATGATGAGCACAGTCAAAGTCCCGATGACTTGACTTTACC
>VYYJ01003183.1:0-17614 GCA_021029165.1 Cyphoderus albinus | reverse complement strand
TGGGCTATCAGGAACCGGGAATTCTAGTGTTGATGTGTAATCAGCAGTCGTTGTATAGCAAAATATATCCTCATACCCTATGCCCGAACCGAAATGTTTCGGTTCAAGCATGGGTTTTTAAAAAATATTTTGCTATACAGCAGATGGGGAACCAGCGTCAATAGGGGAATTCTCGGTTTATGATAGTCCACAAAATTCTCTACAAAACCCGCAATTTCATCGTTCATGCTGACGAGCGAAAGGTGCCCGAAACGGGGCCGAACCGAACTGAACCGAAGGTGAACCGAGCGCAAAAAACGGCAACCCTAACCGCGAGTTAACACCTGAAGATAAGCTGAAACTTGAGAATAATTAAAACGGTGTACTTTTTGCAACAAGGTCCTAAGCAAGAACGGCATCTGTAAATTTAAATCCGTGGACGGCCTGTGTAAAACATTAGGTGGTGTCTGAGTCACCCATTTTCATTTTAATATTTACACTTTTTCCCCTTTTAAGTGAATTACTTTGAATTCAATACCTATTAATTATTATTATTAGGTTACATTATTTATTTACTTCATTATGAAAATTAAAATCATTGAATATCTTTCAAAAAATTAATGCATGGTTAATGCATTCGACTTTGAGCTACATGCATAATGGATCCCATCTAGAGATTTTCTTCCAGTAGATAACTTCCACTGGTAATTTGTGTTGCTGTCTGGTGGATGAAAAGATAGCGAGAATGTAGAGACAACTGAAATTCTCATCCACCAATGCAAGTAGTAACTTATCCTAAAGTAAGTTATCCGATTTATACTTAGTTACTTGTAGGCACCATTATTGTGTAACAAAATTTTCACTTTACAAGTTTTGTTTTGGAAAAAAGTGGGACAGAGCTAGACTGTAGCAAAGGAATGAGACAGACAGAGAATATACCGACATAAAAGAGAAAATCTGCGTTTAAATTTATGTAAACTTAAAAGTCTCATTGTTTCAAAACCCTGCTTAATTTTGTGTGTAAAGCAGTAGTTATTTTACTGTAAACATTATCAACACTTTTCAATTTTTTAGAGCGAAATATTCCTGAGATAAACAGAATTTAAAACAAGGGAAGACAGAGTGTGCAAACTTTATTGTTGTTATTAGTTTCGAAGCTGTGGCTTTTTGTGGGGAAGACAAATGAGAGGTTGCTGCTTCTTCTGCTTACTGCAAGTGAATGAATGGAAGTATTTTACTCTGCAAATGGGCTTAAACATAGACACAAACCAGGATTTAATTTGATTTGAGGTCGTCTTTAGCATCCTCAAGGCTAGATAAAATTTCTCATCTCGATTCAGTTTTACTTTTACTCTTCCGTCGCTCTTCTTTTGTGCTGTGCCCTATAGTGGAGTTCCTTTTTATCCTGGTGGCATAAATGGAGGAAATTGTTTAGTGCAAACACTATTCTCCTTTCACTAAATTCACCAGCTCAACCGGACATTTCTTACTTGGCGCATGGTATTTTTCTCATTTTTTTAACTTCAATTTTATTTCTCAATGAATCCATTCATTCATCTTGGTTGAGAAACGTTATTTTTGTGTTTTAGTTAGCCTAGCCAATTTAGCCATGCATTTTCACGATGCACGAGTACTCGTGATCTTTGGCTTTTGGTTTCCTCTAGAAAAATATTTTATTTCTTTTAATTTTGTTTTTTACCAGTAGCTTAAATCACGAGGTTTTGGCCAGGAAAACAGAAATCAATGTTCTCTATGTTAGAAAGAAAGAAAGGTTTTAGAAAGGTAGAGTGTTTTAGATTTCAGCCAGCGTTCAACTTGTTGAGTTTTTTTGGTGGAACGAGAACCTAGCGAGACGAGACTGACGAGAGCCGTATTCAAGAACAAGGGAGCCATTATATTTTTCTTTTAGTGTTTTTCACTTGCATAAGAAAGAAATACTTGCATAAGACCTTTCGTTTTCAGGTTCTCGTGCCGCACTATGCACCATGTAATTTCTTTAAAATCTAATTTTTTTTGTCGATTTCACTAATATGTTACTATTTGAAACGGAAATGTCTTTTTTTGTTTCCGAATTTTTTCTTAAATATTGCATTGATATTTTTTGTATAGTTGCAGAAGATTTGCGGGAGTTCGTCTATTCACAACAGTATTTTAATGATACTCTTTGGAATTTTTTGATACAAAGCTGCAAATGTAAGCTTACAATTAAATAAATAATATCGACACGAGTTAAATTTACGTGACTGTTTAAGTGTGTGATCTAATTAGAAAAGTTTTATAATGTAAGAAGACGGTTTCAAAGTATAAATAAAGAAGCATGATTATCCGTGTATTTTAAGCAGACATATGTACTTTACATGAAGCACACAATTTTCCGATTGGGACCAGTTAAAAAACGACTAATTAAATCGGCTTATACATTACCATTATTTTGAAGGTAATCAATTCGACAAGAAATGCGCAAGATAGATCTGTCCGTCTATTATTCAGCTTTCCGCATTAATGTATTCAAGGGTGACGTCGAAACTTTATATTTGGAAATTGATTTTTTTAATTTTTATTTTAAGTGAAATAACTAGAAGACAATCCAAAACAGCAACCTTTGACGGATGCAAAAAGGTGACGTATGGCGTTAATGCTTAAGTGGCGTTGAAATGACAATGTGACATTTTTATAGTTTGCGTTGAATTCGGTTGGATCTGGTACGAAAAAGGAAAAAATATATATTTTTTTCTCATTTTTGTATTTTCTCTTTGAGACTTGACACCAATATGAATCTGGTGGCGGTGGATTTGATTCCACCGAATGGAAGTTGAAGTGTTAGATATAACAAAACATAAAAATATTCTCCTGGTGGTATTGCATGAGGAAACATCAGACTGTGCGAATAATAAAAAACATAAAATATCCTAACCTGCCGACAACTTAATCTTTTTCCCCAAACGTTTAATTTGGTGAGGTGGAAGATGACGGAACAAAATAGGCTGACGTAGGTATGTGTATTTCTTTTTGGTGGAGAAAAAGCAAACGAAAGAAAGAGAAAGTTGAGCAAAGTCAAACGCAGGATTTTGATATTTAAAAAGAATATTTAGATTATTTGTATATATGCGGAAACAATCATGGAGGTGGCAGAGATTCGATGCACAGAAGGGTGAGCTAATGAAGTGAAACATCGACGTACTTAAGTTATACTTGTCTCATTCAACTGTTTAGATTAAACAATAAACAAAAAAGAGTGGCCAACCACTCTACTTTTCCATCTTGCTCCTGGTTCAATATTTATTAAATGCAGAAACTTAACGACTACAGTCACATGAGCAATTTTGCTTTGTTCGTCTAGGAAAACGGGCGACGGAAAGAAATGCGTGCACCGTGGTATTGTTCGTACTGTTTATATCAAAGCTTTTTTGCTTACGTATTAGTAGGACTTCTGATATGAATTTGCACATTTTTGTCCGGTGATTTTTGTTTTTATTTCCCATTGCAATTGTTCTGTGTCTATGAATATTTGTCAAATGGTAAACAAATCCGGTGAACCTTATTCCACAAGCATAGATATGCCAAATTAAACACGAGATTTTTTCCTCTTAAATTAATTACTGATCAAGAGTGATTAAAACATGAATATATCGGGGGGCCCATAAATAAGGGGCTATCGATTTAAAATGTACTTTCAAATGAGCTTATCAACGGACGGTTTACATGTCAACAAAATAGGTTACTTCGTTTTTTAAGAGTTTTAACCGATTTTTACAACAAATTTTTTGTTGAGATGTTAACCGTCCTTTGATTAGCTCATTTAACAGCTCATTTAAAATCGATACCCTTATTTATGGGCCCCCCGATAGTTTAATTAGATCGACGAGACACATATCCTATGTGCCTCCCTAAAGGAAGCATCTGGTAGAGAAAACAAGGGTACTTGAATTTAATATTTGTTTTTTTATAGTGACTCTGTGGCACAGAACTACCCTAAATTGATATAGAATCCGCATCGCATCATATCAAGACTTAATTGATACAAGTAAACTTGTTTTCCATCGAACGACCTAGGAAACTTAATGCAATCAGTTTTGTGTAATACCGCATTTTCCGGCGTACACATGCGGCAATCCCCTATTTTGAGAAAACTATTAAAAGAAAAGACCAGAAACAAAGTTTTATGGTGACACCATAATGGTGTTTTTGTTTTTATTGTATATTTCTTCGTATTTATTTATTCAACGTGTAAATATGATGGGATGAGGTGAACTGGACAATCTACCATGTGATAAAACCAGTGTTAGTCTTTTGAGAAAATATACTGGAGACGAGGCAAATAGAAAGTGTAGCTTTATTATTACCAAAATGTATGCATCTCTTCACTTCTAGCAGACTGATGGACGTAGCAAGGATAAAACACAACACAGACGCCAACTCAGCATAACACATCTTCAATGTGAGTCTGAGGTCCTCTTGTTATAAGCTTTTACTCGTTCGCGGGTTGCTGAACGGTGAAAAATTTGTTTCTCTTATTTCATTTCATTTTTCCACAATGTCATGAAAAAAGAAGAAAAAAGTTCGAACAGGAGCATTTTTTTGAGTTTCTCACTGGAGAATTGGAGATTCTCTTTGGCTTTTAATTAGTTACATTTACCGGAGAAAAAAGAGTTGAGAAGGAAGGAATATCAATTTCCATATACTTATGACTATGCAGTAGTATCTTTTACTTGTCTGTGTTTGGTATGGGATGGTAGTGAAAAAACCGTTTTGTTGTTTATTTTCTAAAGAGTATAAAAATTGAGGCAAATGAAGACGAAGTGAAGCGCTCTTTGTTGATTTGCAGATATATTTCGTATGTGGTTACATTGTTTTCCATTTTCTAAATTTCTGCTGTAGTGTTACAAGAAAAGAATCAAGAAAAAAGTGTATCTGTTTTGATTGCGCATGTTATAAATATAAGATAAAATAGATCGTCGACTAATATCGTCGACTGGAACCTTTCCACAGAGCAGCCAAGTCATCATGAAATGGTTTCAGGCTCCAGACTCCAGACAGACTCTTTTTGGCTTCAATGGACAAACAATATCGCTGCACTACTACGATAGTGTTTCATGCATCTATCCATCCAGAGTTTTGTTTTCTTGCTGGTTAACTATTACTAACCTTTTCACAAGAAAGGATTTATTATATTTCTTTACAATGTGCATAATGATCGTGGTCTTCATATTTCATTTTATTCTACTCGTCATAAGTATTTTAAGCGTCTTACAAAAGCCATTTGCTTGAATTGGTTCATAATTATTATTTAATCATGGCTATAAATTTTGTGGAGTTATTGCATCTTCTATGAAAAACATTTTGAAGGATTTACCATTCCTATTGCACAAGAAGTGCACTTAAAAATAAAATATTAAAGGAAGTTTAATTTCGGGTGATTTAATTTTAATTTTAAAATATTCTATATATTTATTGGTTCAATTGAGTCAACCACATAAATATACGTTTTATGAGTTTGATAGAAGAGATTCTAGACTTTGAATATGAAATACACAGTTCAATGTAGTACACAAGGGTGACTATTTATAACAAAGTGGCTTCAAAACTAAAGAAAAACATATTGATTGATCTTATCATGCCAATATGGGATGAAATGTTGCATGGTGATGTTTCACTATAAGTTCAGCTTAGATACTATTCGCTGACATGACATTTTGTTACTGTTAGCATTTTAAATAAATAATATGTCGGAAAATAACTTATCTTTAAAATAAATAGCTGTGTCTTGATCAAAACAGTATCTTACGGCGTCCACCCCTCTAATTAAACATAACTTATTAAACAATCTTTCTATACGTGTGCATCAGTCGCAGTCCGTGCATTGTGGAAGACTCTATTGAAGAAAAGCTTGGCACATACAATGGTGATGGTGATGCTGCTGTGTATAATAAAAAAGACCGCAATTATCTAATATAACACGAGGAAATAAATTTTTCACGAAACCACAATGATGTTGAGTATAATAAAAAGGGTCTGAAAATTACATTCCAGTTAAACTGGACAGCTGTTGAAAAAAGAATTATTTAATTTTTGGCAATGGATGAATACAAACGTACTAATAAACGGGGATATGCGAATTAAATAGAAACATTTGATTGACCCCACAGGTTAAACGTGAGTCTCCGGGGTATAATGGTGGACGGCGAGGAGTGTTATTGATCTACGCTAAACCCAAATGCTTCCTCGTCCAGCCGATTACTGGAGGGTCATCTTCGAATCAAAGATATACAAGAAATTCGTATATAGCACGGGAAAATTTATTTTCTTCACAACAATTCGATTGTGCCGGACACCATTTCCGCATTACGCGAAAATCAAAACATTACCACGGAGATATATCAAATGACGGAATTTTTGGCATTATCAACCCAGACACAGGAAGAAAAATACAAGCGCAATAATATTGTAAGTAAACCTTGTTACATTTTTCAGACGCGACAAAAAAGCGGAATCGTCGGTTTATCGGCGTGCAAAAATGAGACTAATGAGAGAAAGGTGTACGCAGCTTTAACAAAATTATTACTCATTGATGGTTTTGTCAAATTGTAGCTCCTGCTCGTGCAATTTCTTCTTTTTAAAGTGTTAACTTACCTTGCAATAGCCGGCCAATTTCACCTAACGGTTTAGAGTCTTCAAGGATCGACGTGTCCCGAATGACATGATTTGTTTTAATTTTACTTCGACGCCGCATCTTCGTGTGGATCACCTGCAGGTGGAATTACTGTGCCCAGATGATAAATTCCATTTTGACTGGTTTATTGTTTCAAGTGTGCATTAAGTAATAACTAATATAATCTCGCTCCATGAAGATTCTTCAAAATGTTTTATTCTTGAGTGTCCACATTCTTGTACAAGACGATTCCACCTTAAATCTCATCAATGCATTTTTTCAAACCCAAACTCTACGGAAACTAAACCACACAATCTAGCTGGATTTCGTGCGCAAACCTTTTTAATGTGACCGATAAGTTGAGAAAAACAATTTGTTTTAATAGGTACAATTTCGTTTATCCACTTTTGCTCACATTAATCTGAATAACTAAAATGTCTGCAAGTAAATTAGCCTGATTTAATTATCTTCATTTCCTTCCTTCATTTCATTTATATAGTTATGCGGGATGACTTAATTCAGCCGGGGCGTTTGTTTGTAGTTAATAGTGTGTAACTTGTTACGGTCAATTCGATTTATTTTTTAGTCCAAATCTATCTGCTCTTAACATCAATTTCTCTCTGTGCAACTCACTAATCGAATTAAAACAAAAGCTGCGCTTTTCTTTTGCTTCGTTTGATATGCTGCTATTTTGCTACTTTTGCTTTCTGTCATAACAGAGTCGTATAATATGTCTCATAAATAACTTTGCCTGCTAGAAAATACAATTTATTTTCGCTTGCATTTCTCTTTATATCTTATCATTATTCTTCACCAACTGGCACTGCAAATTACCCTTGGTGAACAAATAACTATTTTTAAACGCCTTATAATAAATAATAAATGAGTGACTTTATTCAAAAAGTTTACCTGAATTACCAGTTTTCCTATGTCATCTTATCTTGGGTCATCAGATCTTATCTTGAAGCATCACATAAGATGTATAATTTTTTCTTCACTGATTTATTGCTTTTGTCATGTTTACACGTGATTTGCAAGGAGAAAAAATTAAATTGCTAATTGACAACAAGCTATTCTATTTTAATATCTAATTTTAATTGCTGTTCAACCGGATAAAAAAATCCGGAACGATAATAACGTTAGACAATAAAATATCGTGAAATGTCAATGTTTAAATTATTTGTAGCCTCGCGCGCTACTTAACATACATGAGTTCTGCATTATTTCCATTTCGAGTACAAAATCCTCATTTTACGGCTATTTTTATTTCAACTAACAAAGGTAAATTGCATAGTTATTACTATGGTTTTGACATTTCGGTTGACAATAAAAATTATGCTTACGATCTTACGTATGTTAAGTCATAAGATTGTTAATTCTAAAACCGTGTACATATTGGAAGCTCGTGTTCCATTCCATGATTAGCATTGTTTGTCGAAATAGAGGACTACGCGTGCGTGCACGCTTCAGCGAGCAAAGTAATTCGATTCTCGTTCCAAATCATTTGATGCGGTCTTGTCTCTTCTCATCTCATTTTCAGCTCATCTAACGTAACGTATCATGTTGTACTTCTATGTAATATTACCAACTTAAAAGCTCTAGTAAAGTTAAGTGCTCGACTTCGTATTTGTTTTGTTGTGGAGTGGTGATGGAATGACGTTATTTCTCTCCCTAATTACATCAATGTAAAGACAAGATTTATAATGAGCCTCGACAAAAGTGACAGAAAATTAATTCTCAGGGGTAAACGCTGACAGACATCTTGTCACTTTGATTATTGCATTTTATAGTATTTCCCTGAACAGGCCATCTACTCTATCTAAAAGGAAGGTGCGTTTTTGGAATTACTGCAAAACCCCAAATATCATATTCCGCACATATTTCAGAAATTAGATGTCACACGTCATAGTCGTACAAAATCTCAAAGTGTCATATTTCGTGTCGTTTCGGTTTTATGGCAGTGTTCGTATCATCATTTTTTACTCACATCAGTGTGTGTCTTGGGAGTTACTAAAAACCGCCCCTCTTCACCCCTCACCCCTCACCCCTCTTTTCACTTTTCATCTCTCACCCCTCTTTTCACTTTTCTCCCCTCACCCCTCTTTTCACTGTAAACTGTAAACATCATTCACTACTTTTCAGTATTTTACAGCTAAATATTCCAGAGATAAACAGACTTTAATACAGGAGAAGACAGTCTGTAAACTTATTATTTTTATTAGTTTGGCTTTTTTTGTAGGGAAGACACAGATGGTGGGTTGCTGCTGCTCCTGCTTGCTGCAACTGAATGAATGAAGGTATTTTTCTGCTATGAAATTAGACATACATAGACACAAAATCACACTGTTGGAAGTCGTTTATCGCATTCTCAAAACTAGATAAATGTTTCTCATCTTCATTTGATTTTACTTTTCACTTTTACTTTTACATAGCTCTTTTCTAGTACTCTGCTTTAGAGTTGATTTTACGCTATTATGTGTTGTTTGTGTGACATAAAAAGGAGAAAATTTTAGTAGAAACATTCCTCGTTTATGAGGGACCTTACTATTTCCCATTAAGTCTTTTAACTTGACACATGGTGTTTTCCTCATTTTTTTTTTAAAACTTCAACCTAATGTTGTTGGTTTGGATGAATCCAATAGTTCTTTCATCTTATTTGAATAACGCCATTCTCGTGTTTTAGTTAGCCTAGCCTTTTAGATATGCATTTTCGTTCTCATGATCACTTGCTTTTAGTTTCCACTAGAAAAAAATGTGTTCTTTCTTATAATTTTATATTTAACCCTAGGTTGTGGCTAGAAGAAGAGAAATTAATGTTCAGGATGTTTGAAAGAAAGGTTTTAGTAAGGTGGAAATGCTTTAGAATCCAGAGAGCGTTAAATTTTGTTGGTCTTTTAGACGAAACAAAACCCGGCTAGAACATTGAACAGCCATTATTCCCGAGAACAAGAGAGCTATTATATTCTACTTACGAAATGGTTTTTGTGTTTTTCACTTGCCTAAGAAAGAAATTATTTCTTTATTTTATTTCGTTCTTCACCTTTCCTCTCTCAAACTCTCCTGTTGAACAACCATGTAATTTCTAAAATGCAACTTTTATTATGTTCACAATGCCATGCGGAGGTAAAGGCAGAGCACCTGAATCTATTACGTTTTTTTTACTCTCTGTAGTTGGTTTCAAAACCATCCAATGCTGAACTATGCCACACGACTAACATAGCCGCAACCACCAAACAATCCAAAACATTCATCTTACAGTCAACTCGTCTTCTTATCATTGCATCGTCATTTCCGTTTTCCTCCTAGAGAAACATGTACGTGCGTGCGTGAGTGAGCTGCTACTAACTTGCTCTATTCCATTCCATAATGATTTTTTAAACGACTAAAGGAGAAAAGGTAAAAGGAGAAATATAAAATGTCAATCTTTCTTAAATCTTCTAGTAGATACTTTTCTACTTCATTGGAACGTGCTTCAATTTTTCTGCCTCTGAATTTTCCTCTCAAGTCCAATATCAAGTTTAAGCACTTAAGTCGGAAGTCTGAATCTATTTTTTTAAATGGTCAATCTTAGAATAGTGTAGATAAAATGTCTTGATCTAATAACGTGCAACATTAAATTCATTTCTCTTTCAAAAAACAACCTTGGCCATGAATGATTGAAAGACATACAACTCTCCATTGTCGAAAACTGCAGTTTCCCTAAAAAGCTTTCATTCTTTCGGCCATTCATTTCGTTTTGTTTCCCCGAAGAGAAGAAAATTGACTGGTATCATGCACGAGACCGTGGATTTTTTTTCTCTTGAGGCTTCTGAGGTGAAAGTGATAGTAGTTTACTTTATTTAAAATATAATTTTCAATGTACTTTTGTTCTCGTTGCACGGTTCTACGCCAGTATTTGCATGCTTGCTCCAAATTGTATTTTTGAATAGATTAGACACAATTGTCACCAGATTATTGTAGTAGTAGCATAGGCATAATAGTAACAAAACAATATGCCGAAGATAATGCGATAGTTATAGCAGTAGCATAGCAGAATAAATTAATAATTAGTGTCATATTTTGCCATGTCGACCATTCAAACAGGTTGGCTCAAAATTTCTGAAATTTGGCCCACCTATGTAATTTTGTCCGCTCTACAATCCTGGAGTAAACATTTACGCCGACCCTCGCCACGAAACGTGGAAGTCGACACTTTCTCACTTAGGAATATATTTCATACCTGGTTTTTCTACAATTCCTGCTGGACCTCAAATATGGAGTTTATTCTCCATTTTGGAACCTACAGAGTGCCCCCCGAACGGTTGACTCAAATTGTAAAACCGTGATTTGAAAAAAATGTCACCCAGGGACAATAATTTAGGTACCAAAGTAGGCACTGAACTACACTTTTGAGGTCTAATGGGAATCACCCAAGAAGTGACAAAATATTATTTTTCTAAAAATTGCCAACAAACTTGCCAAACTTGGGCACACTGGGTTAGGAAATTCCTAACTCCTGAATTTGTGGCTGGGCAAGCCTAAAATCCTGCCCAGCTTCCCCAGCCCAACTGGAAACTGCCCAGCCTAAGTCTTGGTTCTACGTCCAGATGTTTATAAAAATAATTTATGGCAGAAGTGCATCAATATGAAAATCTGACTTTAATAAGAAAACTACGTTAAATAAAGTTTTTTTTGTTGGACATAATTTTGATACGCTGGACGCTCCAGTAAATTGGGACTGTCAAGTCCATTTCTTAAGTGTAGTAAAAGCATAGAATAATATAATAAAAATATGCTAATTACAAGAAATCAGTACAGTACAAGTTGTGTAACTTTGCCGCCGTCTCACAAATAAGTTAAATAAATGGTTGGTTTGCAAACAAAAGATTTTGTGATATTTTTTCAAGGTATGATATACTGCAATGGGGCACAATAAAGAATACAATGAATTTTCAGGTGGCTTTTGGGGTCCATCTTTGGGATTCTTCTGGCAGGGAACGTCGATAAATTGGTAAACTTATGATTAGGGAAAAACACATTATTTTAGGACATTATTTTTGGCTCATTGCATATTTTATTTTCCGATAATTATGCTTTATTATGCTTTTAAAAATAATTTATTTAAGAACTTAATAATATCTTAATACACTAACTAGGGACATTATTGTTTAATCATAATGTACGCATAACTAACATTCTACTTTCTTCAAATTATCAATTAATTAATTTTCATTTTAATTAGTCAAAGAATTATTAACTCTGTTGTCAATTGTCATTTTTATTTCTACGGGAGAAAACAGTAATTTTAATTAAGTGCAAATTTGTGCAAAAGGGTAATAACCCTCCTGCATCATCATCATCGCATCGTACAATAGTTTCTTCTTCATCATTATTATAAAATATATCTTCTCGGCTCTCAGTAAAATAAGGAGAAAATGACACAATATCAGAAGCCGAGTCAGGGCCATGCCATAAACGTTTATGTACATTAAATTAGAAATTTCTGTCTGTGTACCACCTTACATTAGCTAACGTGTTCTAAATGTAAGTAACTAGGAGTGCTGAAGCTGACCGGGACACACGACACGATAGGATACAATCAAAGAATTCCATTCATCGAGAGCGTAGATTAGATTCAGAGAAAGTTTAAAATTTTAAGACAAATCCATGAAAACAGACAAAGAATTACTCAACGTTGCAATAAATAAAAAAACTACTGTCTATTTAATGGGAAAGGATTGAATTCGATTGCATATTTGAGAAAGAGCATAGTACATTAAAAAGTGACTGATAGGAGTCGGTGGTAATGTGTCTAATGAATTGATTGTCATATGAGAAAACGTCTAATTAATGCGCACATTCTCTACTTTTGTATTTCACATCCATTAAGCAACGGAATTCGAAAATGTGATGGAAAATTGAGTAAGACAATTTTCAGTTTTTATTATCAGGTTCACATACATACAGTTTTTGCAGTTCTTTTCTTCGTTCTTTTTTTAAAATATACTTTAATTTGTGTAATTTTTCTTTCTAAATACTAAATATTTCCCGTGTACATGTACATATGTATGTACCTCTTACACATTATGTTAGAAGCGTAAAATTAACGTTTTCTTATCAGAATTCATCATCATCAGAAGAAGAAAATATCAATGGAACAGAGGACAATGCATGATCATAAACGATAAAAGAGTTGTGGCTCACCACTGAAAATTTGCTGTTGAATACAGAAAGTTGACTTGAGTTGAGTGAGTGGGTAAAATGAAGTAGGATTCTCGCTCACATGAAAGTAACCAAACCAAAAACTACTACAATGCTATTACAATTAGGCCGAAAGCCATCATCCTATGTTACATCTACATGCAGTGCCCACACCAGCTCTATCCAGAACAATTCTAGTAATATACTTGTCCTGCATTTAATTTACTTACAACTGAGGCTCTTAAACGAATCTTTTTTTTAAATTACGTACATCCCCCTCAAATATATACTATTTGTCCTCCAACTATTACCAAGTTTACCTGAAACAAGAAAAAAAACTTCTGCTGAAACAAGGAAAAGGTTACAGAGCGATGTTAATCTTGAGCAAATGACTTTATTTACTTCGCCCTTCTCTTTCTACACACCGTAATATAATTTTATTTACAGTGACAGAGTTTGAACGTTGAACTTTTCTCTCTCCCATTCATAAATTACGTAACGCTGGGTTAGCATGGGTAGGAATGGGCAGCAGGGCTATCCCGCATATGTTAAGCAGCGTTACGTAATTTATGAATGGTCCCTTACACTTGATTGTCTGTAGCAATTTACATAGGCATGTTTGCTTATAATTTGAACCAATGATGTAGGTGGAGGACAGCGTGAGGAAATAAAGTGAACGCTTTACGTAGTAACATTAACTTATACTTTCATTCTCACACTCGCACTGCTATCATCCAACTCCGAGATTAAACAAAAAACAAAAAAGAGCGACACAAATTTGTGGAAGAATAACAGGAAAATCAGTGAAGCCCAAGTAAAAAGTCAGATTTCTATTCCCAAAACAGCATCAGGCTTACAATTTTCAGATTTGAAGTAATTAATAAAAAATGCTACTCATAATTGTTTAAAAATTATTATTATTTTGAAGGCAACTTATTCGCACTCGCAGCAGCGATACTTATCTTTCATTCTAATACGGGCTATTTGCATAAATGTTTTCAAGAGTGACGTTAAATCTTTACATTTGGAAATGGATTTTTTTAAATTGAAATCTTTAAGTGAGTTAACTGACGAAGTAGTTGAGTACAATAAGCAAAAACGAGCAGCACAAATTTATGTGTTGTTTTCATATAATATTTATGGGTATTTATAATATAATATGTTATTAGATATGTTCTGTCTACACCTACAATATGAATGATGACGATGAGTATTTACTATAAGAAATATTTTTGTTTTTCACAAGCAAGATTTTCCTATCACAGCAACATCGCAATGGAAAGTCGTAACGGAGAAAGCTGAAGTACAGCAAAATCAGTGAAAATGTTCATGTTGTACCTACAATATGTACAAGAAAAATAGAATGTGAGAGCAATGCTTTATACACTGTGTAAAGTGAAAAACATGATGCGCAAATCCATCATTCTCAATCAGCAAGAAATATAATAAAAACCATCACATCACTTTGCCCTACATTTTGTACTTGTGTGATGGCGATTTAAATAAAAATATATTAAAAAAGAGCAAACGTCGACGAAGCAGAGATTCACTATTTAGAAGTGGAACAGAGGTGGAAGAAAGTTTTCTTGTGTATACATACAACACCACTCACAACTCTGATTCTTTCAACAACGACTGCTCTTTTTCCTCTTGCTTCTGCTTCGATATTTATTTTTATTCAATGAAGAAGCTTAACTTGACAGTGCATTTCATAGCTGCTACTCGGATTTAATTTCCGCACACTTTTGACGAAACCTTTTCGTTTAAGTTACTTTTGTATTTTCAACAGTCACGAGAGCCGAATTGCTTTGCTCGTCTAGTAGCACGTGTTACAGAACAGAGGAAGATGCGTGAGCTGTGGTATTGTTCTCATTGTTTATAAATATCAAACCTTGTTTGCTTACGCAAGTGAAAGTTCTATTGTGAAGTCGCACTTGTTATGGTGATTTTTGGTTTTTGCCATTGTCGTTTGTTCCATCGCATCGCAATGTATGACACTTTTAGTTAGTAAATGTAAGAAATTTCCACATCAAGTCACACTGGGCCAGCGAGGCCATTTTTTGTGCCTTTATTCCCGTCGACATTTACACTGGATATGTATATATATTTATCATCCCCAGAAAACACTGAATCCAAAAAAGTATCTCAACTTGCCCCAAGGGGGCGTTTTGAGAAGTTTTCTCAAATGAACACAAATTGCAAAATTTAGTATACCAACAGATGCCTCTTACTTTTCTCTTCGATTCATGTATTCATTGATGAGGTTGCGTTACATATTTGTGTGGAATTGTTTTCAAAACATACGAATTTTGCCGTTTTACCCCATGTTACAGGCTCTGAAAATCCCTTAAAGTGGGTGAAAGTGGGTCCAGTTTTTCGAGGGTACAGAAAAGAAAGACTGCAGTTTATGGTGGTGTTTCTCGTTTCTTCCTCAAGTTTCCTCATAAAGAGTTATTTGCTCATAATTTTCTTCAAAGTTTGAAGAAAAATTTGTATGCGTTGCAAGTCCTCTTTCAGAAAAACGGCAACAATTTCATTTTTTGAATACTGAAAATTGACCTTAATTTTGTATTTCAATCCAAAATTCAGTAGTTTATGAAAAGAAAATACATAATTGGATTGAATTATAATCTATAACATTGGATATGTCAAAATATATTTGAATTTTTGGCATTTCAAAATTTTGGAATTATAGCAACGCTTCATAGATTTCGCTACTCTGTCTTATAAAAAATTGAATATAGGGGTGTTACAGGACAAGAATGCGTCCTTAGTTACGGCACGATTTGACTAGCAACCGGCCCACTGTGCAAGTATCTGTTGACTTTGTTATTATCACATTGAACTAATACATCATCTTCCGGCGTACACGTGTAGCAGTGGCCTATCTTCAGAAATACACTTAACAAAAATAAAAGAAAGATAGGTTTACGGTGGTATTTATTACAAACGAAGACAAAGAAAAGACGGCTCTTTTATTACATATTCCTTCTTCATGCATTCCTTCATGACGTGTAAATGTGATGAGATGAGATTAACAAGACATTTTCCCATGTGATACATATTTACTAGTGTTACTCTTGTGAGAAAATATTCTCAAGACGAGACGAATAAAACAGTGCGTGTGAAGCCGGAGAATAATGTATTCATAGAAAAAAAATACATAATATTATAATATAATGGTAGTATCGGAGAATTTTTTGGAACACGTCATGACCCATGAGTAAAGAGAGTAAATAAATGAGAGAATGAAACTTTATGAAAATTATTGTCTTGCATTAGTATTATGCATCTCTTTACTTCTAGCAGACGGATGGACGTAAGCAAAAAACAAAACAACACGGGCGCCAACTCAACATATTATCAAAAAGAGAAAAATGGATAGAAGCGGAACTTTTTTTATTTTAAAAGAAATTTGGAATAAATTTTTTCTTAAACTTAAAGTTAAATGAATAAAGTGAACTATTATTATTGTAAAAATATTACTTACAAATGTTTCATGTAGTCTCTATCTTTTACATAACCAACACTCTTTTTCTTTCCGTTAACTAAAGGTTGTTGGTGTGATCTTTTGTCATCCGGAAAATCCGGTCAAACGTAAATACCAATTGAGTGAGTGGTCACATAAGTCACCATGAAATGCACATGATTTTTTGAAAATATTTGTAGATTTTTTTAAAGGAAAATGGAACACTTTTTTTTGCATAAAATATAAAGGTCGTGCATGTTGGTAGTATTTTACAGCTTTCACCAAAAGTAAGCTACAAACTTCAGCACAAACTAGAGGATCACAGGGCACTATGTGGTCCAGCATAGGAATTTTTTCTCAAAATTCAGATTTGGTCAAAAAGGTAGTGGCTTACGTACTTTTACTAATAGGAATTGAATAAAATATAAAAAATTGCAACAAAAATAGATTAAATTGCTAAAAACAACTTTTTTTTGTATAAGTCTTAAAATACTGTATATGAAGTGATAGAATTACTCTATTATGTAGAGTTTTATTTTCTTTCCCAGATACATATCAGGGATTGTTAAAATAGTGGGAAAATTGGAATTTATAATTTATTTTCTGTAGAATTTTTCGAAATTCAGGCAAAGATTTCTCCTTCAGTGGCAGTCGGTGGCAGCTGGAATAAGTACCGGCAAATACAACTTTTTATGTATTTTCAGATGACAGTACGGGTTTAGCGTACACTTGGATACAAAATGAGATACTGTACCCCGTAATTTTGCACAGTTTTATTAAAATCTGAAGCTAAATCGTTTGGCGGCGTCATAGTATACAAATATAAAGCTACTAATATAAAGTCAGATTGCTAAATTATCTTATATTTCATGCTTGTAACAAACCCGCAATCTAAAAGTTTGCATTACTGTGAGAAGACATTTTGAAAACATAGCAAGGGCAGAGTTATAATTGCAAAAAATTTGGTAAGTGACTTGAAATACTTTGACGGCAATTCATGAACACCTGCTGTAAAGCGGAAAATTAAACTCTGAACGGCGATAATTCTGGTTGACGACGTCTAGCTTCGGTATGATTTTTAGGAATTAGCGTAATGCATTGGACCACATAGTGCAGGCTCCACATAATCTCTTGGAAGAACTAGCAGATTCATCTTATAAACTTTAATGGTGGTCAAAGCAAAAAGGTTAAATAGTCAGTTGACTTATGAATGGGAGTTGCACATAAAAGAAAACATTTTGTACATTTTTATCATAATGTGATGATCGTAGTCTACATTTTCATTTCATCCTGCTTGTCATGAGTATTTTAAGCGTCTTATAAACGTCATTTTCTTG
>VYYJ01003182.1:0-17614 GCA_021029165.1 Cyphoderus albinus | reverse complement strand
AAGTAAAGAGGCGAAGACGTAAATTTTGTTTTGGTTTGGCTTTTGCAATTCCTTGCCTCACTCACCTCACTCACTCTACAAAGCAAACGCTGTTTTCAACTTTTATCTCCATTAAATATTATATTACACTATAAAAATCATGATCAAGCATCATCAGCGTGAAGTAAGTTCGTAAGTGGGAATAAAGCGCTAAGCAAAAACCAACATAGTCGGTAACAAAACATCGCAAGACGCAGTTGTGTCCGTGTAATTGTGTAAAAATGAGCCGTGCTCCGCATATTTGCATCTATTTGCACATCCAATCCATGCGTACTTTTGCTAATAAGTCTGACTGCGTCTTCGTCTCACTTTATAAGAAAAGTTTTATGTAGACGATCCAGGTGAGTCGAGTTCGAGTCTGATTTGATTACTCTGGTACATACCTACCTTACCAGACATATTTCATTTCGTATCATTACTCTTTTTATTATCATTGATACAAGAAAATTATACGATCACTCAGATCATGAATTTATTCTGCGTTGTACTTTTTTTCGCATGCTTCTTGTTTTGTTTGTACAGTAACAGACAGATAAGATTCCATTCCATCCCTCGTTATCTCTCCTCTTGTAAAAGTGCTTCCGATGAATTATGTGAAACGAAAAAATGTCGAGATGAGAAGGAAGCCTCTTGCTTACCTCTTCTTGATGTAAGTTCGTACCGAAAAAAGAGATTTTGTAAATACTTTCTGCATACATTACAGACATACTTGAGACGGAGACATATTACTTTTCGTTACTGCTTACCTGTGAAGAGGAAAAATCCATTGTTATTAGATCATCAGACACACAGTGTTTGTCATTGTCTGGCTTTTCATTCCGTGCTTTTTTTTGCTCCGTGGTGTCGTCAATTCCGCGGAGGGCCGATGTGGATGTAATGTGGATGCAATATATTACCTACGTGTTTGCTCTCCGCTAATCGCAAATAAGATAAGCAAAGTCATAACATGATCAACGTGTATTTATGTACGTTACCTATGTACAATGCCAAACATCCGTGAGTGAGTGTCTGGTAAAGAACGCAACAAATGCCAGCCAACGCACAAAAAAATGAATTTGCCTGCCTGGGTTATTAGACTCTTAGGATATGATATTATGATATGATAATGGATAATCAAGTCGGCGCGGCGGAGGAAATAACCAGAACCAGAGTGGTTACAAAAATCACTGCAAACAAAATGCTCATTAATATTTACACACATTCATTATCATTGAGAAAGACTCCCAAAAAATCTGGGCAAGAAGGAACAAAACAGACTGAAACCAGATAATGATAATATTAAATTAAGTAGATGAGAACGGAGACTTTACTTGTGAAATTTTGCAACTGTGCACAACTTTTCTAACTTCCTGCTGGCTCCCATTCTCATCATCATCATAAATGTGTAATTATGGAGGTGGCTCTGGGCTCTGGCTCACGCTCGCAGTCACATCACAGTGCGTCAGCAGCATGGCATACACACATTTTGACAGCAGTCTGACTTGAAGTTGAAGTGATGTTAGGTAGTTTAATGAAAACTGTCCATAACGTATACCTAGTAGGCATATAAAATAAGAGTTTTAAATAAGCACCAGGGTTAGCGTTTGTCTTGTAGTAAGTAAAAGTTATTTTTATGAATGATATGATATTATGATGCATATTTATATATTTATCTTTATAATTATTAGGCACATACATAGACATAGGGAAGGGAAGCATGGAAATGGAGGCTTGTGCCTCGGTCGGGAAAACAAACTACGTCGTAGCCTCTTTTAGCTAAACTGAGCTAGAGCTCGACTCTCGAGCTGCCTGTTTGCTTGCCTGCCACAACCGTGATAACTTTCGTCATTCATTTTCTATTATTACTTACGTACTATCACATTACTATTGCATGACTCTCTTACTACTACAATTTCCTATAAACTCCTATAAATTTTTTGTCCCGCTTCTCTTATTTTAGTGTACTTATATAAATTGTTGCACCTTCCTTATAGGAAGTAAAGCGCCTTTTCTTCTACTACAGAAAAAAACGGAATTAGATTTCTATGAAACATGAAAGAAAAACACAGGCTTTTTGAAAGTTGTTGTTAGTCCGACATGTTTTTCAAAGACAGAAAAGAGGAACGGAACACGGATGAAATGAATTGAAATAAATATGTTGGATAAGTTGGATTGCTTTTTCCTTTCGTTTCATTTTCATCGGAGAAAATATGAATTGTGTATTTTAATGTTAAGATAAATGTGTGTGTGTATAGTAAAGCATGATTGATACAGGGATTTTATTTTGATGGAGGCGTTGGATTTTACGGACGGATTTGCTTTTGCCCCAGCAGCTTATTGCTTGTGTTATGTTAAGTTATTACGTTTTTAGTTAAAACCGTCAACCATCATTATCATCCCACATAAAGTCTGCACTCTGCAGTAATATTAAAAAGGAAAAAGGACGGAGGACGGAACGAGGCAATGACATATTATTATTATTATTCAACGACCGCATGAACATGAATCTGATCCTAAAAAACTGGCAAAAAAGGGCACTGCTGTAATAGCAGTAGGTACCTAATAAACCACTTAATGCGGATAGTTTTATTTATTGTTCTGCTTGCTGGATAGATAGTAATGATAATGATGCTATAGTTCTATTTCATGAGAAATTCTACCACAAATTGATACAAACAACATTGATATCCCAGGAAGATCTGGATCCTCTCCAAAATGGTAATTCGTAGAGTGGAGCATGGCTCATGGTATGGTATCGCATGGCAAAGCAAAACAAGTAAGGTGGCTTACATGGCTTCAACAATGTATGTATGTGTAATAAATAAATATGCTACTACATGGACACACAAAGACAATGTATTATTCATTACATTGATAAGCGAGAATAAAAAACTTTGCAGTATTATTATATAATACAAAAAGGCCAAATAAAATAAAATGCTTGCACACAATTTACATTATTACATTACAATTGAATTATACCATGTTGAATTATAATTTAATATAACAAAAGTAGTTCTACTAGACATAAGCAAAAAAGTCTTGTGGCTCGTTAAATGCCTTACTTTACTTGAAAGCACTTTTTATACGATACAAAGATACAATGTATGTATGTAATACTTTGTATTTTATGCCCCGCGGCACCAAAATATCTACAACAAACAATTCAGAAGGAACAGTCATGTTTTTCGGTTTTTTACTCGACTCGTTACATTCTTCCACTTTCTTATCATCTCGACTTCCCTTCTCGTCTCTCGATCAAAAGAAGTAAACTAACATAACATAACGAAATAACAATCCATGATCATGATGACGACGAGAGTGAGTAGGACTGTATTGCCAAAAAGTTTATCATGGCGATCATTATCACGGCGAGGCGAACAGGCAAGGAAGGATCATTATCACGAACGAAGTGGGATACGATTGTCCTCCATCGTTTCGTTATAAAAATCTTTTTTTCTTGTTTTCGTTTTTAGGAAGCACAACTGAAACTCAGAGCGCAACTGAAATGTACCGTGTACTTATGTACATTAGAAGAATGCCTCACGGCAACTTACAAGAAAAGAAAGAAAGAAAAAGGTGGCATGGCATTGGCATTTTACTTCACTTTACGTAATAATATCAACAAAAGCACATGAACTCTTCTTGCAAAAGAAAAGAAGCCCGTGTTTTTCTTCGCTCGTTTCATTTTCGTTCCTTTCTTTCATTTCAAATTTCAAGGTACAAAACTTTTCCTCGCCATAATAATAATAGGAATAATAATATTAAGCAGTCTACCACTCTACACTATGGCCAAGACGGGTCGAAGTCGTCTCGTTTTTCTTTGTGCGTGCATTCCTGACCAAAGACTACTACCACGACTCGACTGCCAGCAAAAACGAGACCTCTTTTCTTTTCATTTGCTATACCTACATTTCTTTTGTGTAGCAGTGTAAACTAAACACTTATCTTTCTCCCTAGACAGTATTATTATTGCATTATTATTATTATTTATTATTATTATTATTGTCATTAGGTAAATATATTACGTTGTCGTTGCTTGCTCTCCTGCTCTTGCTGCCGTGTGTGTAAGCATCATGCCTCTTTTTATCAATAGAGCTTTTCAGCCAAAGTTAACTTGTGAATGAGCATGAGTACACAATTTGCATACTAGAGTGAGTGAAAAGCCTTTGTTTTTTGTGGTGAACTAAACGAGCAAATTGACTTTTTTCGTGGAGATATTGTGAGCGTGATGTGATGTGATAGTGCGAGCTTAGCTTAGCTTGTTCATATAGGTAATAATTCTTTTTTTTTCGCTGGTGGACTATTTTCGGCACTTCGCCACTCACTCTGTTATTATGCGGTGGTGAATAATATCACATCACATCTTTCGCTTTACTTTATTTTCCTCCTAGACTCACTTACTCATTCGCTACTTTACTACTCATTTTCATTTATTTCTTCGCCCTTTGCTACCTGAATCATACTAAAAATAAGACGGAGTAAAAAAAGTCTTGTTCCGGTCTCCCGACCTTTACGAATCTCGAGCGAGCCACTCCGACCATTGGATCCGAGAAGCCGAGTCAAAATATACGTTTTACGCACACCCGAGGAAATGATAGTGGCGTTGATGATGATGATGATTGTGGAGTTGTTTTTGTTTGCATTATACATGGGAAAAGGGGTGGTAGACTCTACTTTGACTCTTACTCTCTTTCTCTGCCTGGTCACGAGGCAAAATCGGCGGTGGCGCTACGTTAGTTACCATTTCGGTGTGTGAGGAAAGGTAGGAAAAAAATGTGAGTGTGTGAGAGCCGAGAGCCTGCTAGAGTGGAGTCGTTGATGTGTGAGCACGTTTGTTATGACTAGAAGAAGGAAATTGTTTGGATGAGAGAGAGAAAGAAAGTCGTGTCGATGCACTGTATGTATTTATGTACTATACTATGAGCGAGATCGTTGGAGACGTTCCACTTACCCCACTGTTACCTAAATGTGTACACTTGTTTTTATTCGGAAAACTCCAAATTTGGGTTATGTTGTTCCATTTCGCCCTACATCTAGCATTTTAATGAATTGCGCCAATGTGGAACGGCGAGAATTTCGGAGCGAGAAGTGGAAAACAAAAAGAAATTTTTGGTGAATGTCTCATGTCTCAAAGTCGTATTTTAAGGCTTTTTCTTCTTTTTTACTTCCTTACTCACTTTTATCTTATGTTACCTGTCACATGGGAATTTTGATTCATAAAAATACGTCGCAGAAAAAGTGAGGCTTGACTACATGAATTCATGATGAGAGCATTTTTAAGTTCACTTCAACAGTAGCTAGTAAAAGTATTCATACATACATAAATTAAACAGGCTTTTTTATACTTTTATGAGTCTAGTACTTGAGTTAGTAACCTACCTGTCTTGTGTCTTAAATAGGAAAGAAA
Organism: Cyphoderus albinus; assembly: GCA_021029165.1. Taxonomy (NCBI): domain Eukaryota; kingdom Metazoa; phylum Arthropoda; class Collembola; order Entomobryomorpha; family Paronellidae; genus Cyphoderus; species Cyphoderus albinus. The sequence continues at coordinate 12,186 of VYYJ01003182.1, read as the reverse complement.
TGGTGCATTTTAAAAAACTATTTTATTGCGTCCAACTTAAGTTATAGTCACACGTAGGCATGTTGATGTTAATGTTCTGCCATGCTCGGCTACATAGCCAAAGTCATGTCATGTGTATGTCTCGACAAGAGGTAAATTTTTTTACCAATTCTAGAAAAACATTTCCTAAGAAAAGGAAGAGAAAAAGAAAAGAAAGAGAAACTCCCTCCAGAAAAGGCGTAACTCTTCGCGTAGAATTCCAAGAGCCCTTCATAATAAAAAAGGTAAAATAATGATTCGTCGACGATAATAATATGGGGGTAACGTAACGTAAACGAAACGAAATTCAACTTTACAACACATTTACTTTTCAAGGAGTTGAGCAACTCAACTCCACTCCACTTTACTTTATTTTCTACTTCTTCGAGCTATTTGTGGTGACGGTCTAGCCAGAAACACTTTTTTTATCACAAATTTCCTCCACATGGACATGTTCCTTTTTTTACGCAGTCACTCACTCGGTGAGTACTGCGCTAGCGGAAAAAACAATTCCTAGAAACTACGCAGTAGGCATTCAACCTAGATCCACATCATTTTTTTCCTTTGCTCCGCCAAAAATGGACTCTTTTCCTGTCCTCATCCTCCTCCAAGCATCCAGCGACTTGAACTCAAACAACATCAGAGACGCAGCATGCAGCATGGCATGGAATATGGCACGGAGGCTCTACGAGTAAAGTCCCTGTATTTTCCATAGGCACAGGGACCAGCAAAGGAAAAGGGAAGGAGAGAAGAGAGGAGGAGGGCACGAGGAGAGGAACGTGTGCACTTCTCGAAAAATCATCTAAAAATTTATCGTGACATTTTATGAAACTACGACGGAGACCCTGCCTCTACTCTAACTCTACAGTTAGTTAGTTATTATAGATCTGTGCCTGCCGCTGCCACACTACTCTGCCGCTCTTCACTTGCAGACACAATAAAATATGAACATGAACATGTTATCAAGTTATCATATATCAGCATATGAACTTTCCTCGTTTTTTTTTATAGATTACACTGGTAAAAATATACGTGCTTCATGATACGCTTATTTTGTGTTGTGTCCGTGTTATAAAGCGCTTTTGGGACTGTGTGACTCTGAGTCATTCTGAGTCTGACTGAAGTGAAGCGAGCAAGCGAGTGAAATGAAGTTTTTTCTGTTATGTTCCCGTTCGTTCGATAACAACGAAAAACAACATTTTTTATACAGAGACACACACAAACTCACACTTCGAAAGAACTGCTCAGTCAAAAGACACGCAGTCACACACGTAAACATCATATCGCATGCATCAGGGGAAAAGTGGAAGTTTCATCTTCAGATATTATTCAGCAAGCAAGCAGGCAAGCACAAGACTCGTAAACTCAGGCAGAGTGAAAAAGTATGAATGGCTGTTGGCTTTTCCTGCTCGTTCTCATCTCATAGTAAGTGTTAATATTCTACGAGAGTTACTCCACTCCTTAGTTTACTATGATGTTCACTCACGCTCAGAGCAACGTGTTTTTCATGTATGCAGTGAAGTCAAAAGCAAGATTGGATTCGTTCCCGTGCTAAAGCTGCTGCTGAAACTCTTGCTCTCTCTGGAGTTGTTTTTTACTTCACTTTACTTACCGAGTAATAGTCGTGTTATTGTGTAATCCGCGATAGTGCTGTTGCAGCATAGGACAAAGGAGAGAAACGCAATAACACAAGTAAAAGGAGAGGGCAGATTTTCGCTTAGCTTTCAGATAGACTACTGCGTGCCGTTTCAGTTTCACTCATTTACCAAAGTGAGCTTGTTGAGACGTAAGTCAGAACAAGAGCAAGAGCAGCAGACGGCGATCATAATCAAGGGATGCGATGTGATGTGCGCGAGCTCCTTCCCTGTTTCATTTTCATCCAATAAGAAGAAATAAATGTAAGTATGGAATGGGATTAAAAAAGTCGCTGTTATCCTTAGGTTAACTTCAGTAGGCACATTACATTACTGTATTCATACATACATTGCTTACACTATTACAGTACCATTTCTGCTAGCTCATGTCGGTCTTTCATTTTCATTACGTAGAAATGTGTGTAGCGTTTGATTGTGTCGTCATCGTCGTGTGTGTGTGAGTGAGTGTGTTATGTTGTTATAATTTTTTTTTGTTTCAGTGATTCCACTGCTGCAGAAGAGTTTGGAGGGTAAGTGAGCGACCGCTGCTGCTGCGGAGAGAATGAAGTCAAATCAACTAAGCTGGGTAGAAAAAGTGTGGTGAAGGAAAAATAACAGAGCAATATCAATATCAAAGCAGTTTTTTTTCATGAAATTCAAATTAATCTTTGTATTCGTTAATTAATGCATTTGCATACTTTAATATAAAACAATCATTTTCATCAGTATATTTACACAGAAAAAAGTCAATGTGAGCGTATGAAAAGTGAATGTAAAGTGACAATCACTCTATTTATACATTACATACAAAGTATTAACAAAATAAAACTCATAACTATAAATAAATCAATCAAGTGTGTGAAACATTGTGAATAAGTGTGAGATTCATGTCATGAGTGTGACGCGTGACGCAGATTAAAAGTATTTTATTACAGCACAGTTAGTGACAGCGACAAGAGCACATTACATAAATAATAAAGGTCAGGGTGACACGGAAATGACCATGATGATGATGAGTTGAGACGAGATAGATGCGTTGTGCAAAGTGAAGCAAAGCAAAGTGAGTGAAAGGAAGGAAAGCCATAAAAGATCAATGAGTTGTGAAAAAGACGCTTTTTCTTCTCTGCACTTCATTTCTCACGCAAAAAACGCACGTTCCTCTGTTCTCCAAAGGAAAAGGAGGGATTCTTCGTCATAAACATCCCAGAAGAGACGAGTGGAGTAAGAAAGAAAAGAAAAGACGCAAAAGGAAGAGAGAGTCTGCGAGTGGCTGTATAACAACAACGTAACGTAAAGTGCGAGTATACTATCACATCATATCACAACACATTGATCACATTCAACGGAACTGAGCCATTTCATCTCATCTCTGTTCACTTTAAACTCTCTCTTCTATTCGTGTACACAACACACAGCGAAATTGTACAGTAGCACACATTTTTTACAACATTGCTCCAATAAACAATTTTTTATAAGGAAGATAGAAACATAAAAGGTGATGAAATAAATGATGTAATCTGTATGTACATAAAAACTGTGCGGATGAAATGAAATGAAATTGACGTTGTTTACGTTTGCTATTTGCTCCTATTTCATCCATGAGCATCATGAGGAGAAATGTAATGATTATTGGAAGCAATTATTTGTCTCGCGTCGCATTTCTACATAGTAGTTTTTAGTGTCAGTAGCGATGTGATTGTGAAGTGATGTACCTACGTTAAACATACGATACAGTAGTAGAATACAATACAATATAGAGTGCAGTTGTTTTCTGCTCTGTTTTTAGCTCTTAAATGTTAAAGTGACATGAAGGACAAGGACACTTGGTTGGATTTGGGAATAGGTATTTATGTGAAATTCTGACTACTGTTGTGTGCGCTGTTTGCTCTTCACCATACTATCCCTTGTAAAATCCATTCATCTTCATGTCCTCAACTTATACAACGAGTTTGCGCTCCGTACAATTTACATGTGGACGAAAGAAACGAGTTACAGCAAGCAAAAGCAAGGAAAAGTAAGTATTGGAAAAGCTGGTACATTTTTTTTATTTTAAAGCTAAAAGCTACAATGTCATAGTTTTGTATGGTTTGTCATATCATAAATATGTCACAAAGTGATAGAGAGAGTAAAGTCGTCGTGACTCGTGAGTCGATTTTGTGTACACTTGATAATAGTTGACTGATTGATTTATGATGAAGGAATTGGAGAAAGGTGTGAAAATGATGGTCACAGAACTGACCATTTGGAGAAAGCGAAGCTTTAGGAGGTTTAGTTTAGTTTACGTATTTATCCCATTTGCTCACTCGCTTTGTGAATTGATTAAAAGTTTTCCTAGAAATTGAACGGTATATTTCTAGCTCGGTAGTCAGCAATGATCAGGCTGTAAATTTTGAGCAAGGACGGATGGTCGAACCCACTTATAAAACGTTGAGGAGTATATTACAATTTATCCCTGAAATGCTATAATTAATTTATTGCCAGCCAACTTCCCAACCAGCCCCCGAATCAATGATACACATTTATAAGATAATTGTTGGTAAAATTGTTGCTTTTGTTTTTCGCGACCACACCACTTGCTCATGTCAGTGGAGGACGCTAGATTAGATTAGACTTGGCACCATGGGTTTAAGTAGATTTAAGGTTTGCATAATGCCAGGAAAAGAAATGCATTTGGCTTTGACACGTTCACTTATTGAGAATCACTAATTATGTAAATATGTACACATTTGCACGTGGAATAAAAAAGGTTTTTAGGCAATTTTCTTGCAATTATCTCACACGAGGCAAGAATTTCGATTGTTTTGGCTTGAAATAAAAAAATGATTTTTGAACAGCTCATCACAGTTCTCAAATCTTAGAGTTCATCAATTATTAGATATCATCATGATTTTTCGCATGTAACGTCGCGTCGGGTTCCTTTCAAACAGTATTTTTTGAGCCTCTCATTTTCATTTTTAATATTATTGGTTTTATTGGAATGACTTCAATGTTTTTTATTACCTTATTACGCATGCATGTTATTATTTCACAACTCATTTTGTTTTCTTGAGATTTGATGAAAATTATTTTCATGAGATCAAAAGCTTTTCTATTATTTCGCCGCTCCTCCGCCAAAAAGCGTCGATAATCTCGAGATTTCGAATTATGATAGAAGAATCGACTAACTATCTAATGCAATAATGCAAATCTCAATCAAATCCGTACACGAGCTAGCCTAGCTCAGAGAACACCGCACTTCCCAAGAATTTCTCTTACGTCTCTTCTTGTCAGAGATTTCAGACAAAGCAATACCTAAGGTACTTTTTGCACTCGATTGTGCTAATTTAATTCACTTAGTCACTATTTATTAGTGGATGATACCTCAAACAAAAGGTTTTTACCTGTATATTTTTTTACATACATGTACATAAGTATAGGTATGTTTGAACAGCCTTATTTAATATGGAGCATTTTCTTCTTATGCTCATCTTATTCTATCCATGTATCCATCTAATAAACCATAATTTATCTGTTATGCAGTAATTTGAAGACTGTAATGTAACATGTTGATTTGATAGACCATCTTCATCAAATCCAGATGGTTATCATTAATTCATATTATCGTAATGTACCAACTACCAACCACCTCACTACATTTCATTTCAAGCCATCAATCTCATCACATCACCATAATAATCCATCTTTGTATCATTTATGCAGCATGAACACTTGGAGAAAACAAGGAGTCAGTCGTTTCATAGACTTTGACTACTACCACACTATTATAATATAGTTTTAGTTTATTAGTTAAAAGATGTTGCATTGCAGCCGATTTGACTCCATTAGTAAAGTAGTTTATTACAGAGTTACAGAGAATTGAAGTTTAGGTTAGGTTAAGTTGTATTTGTATTAGTAGGTGTAATCGAACATGAAAATGTTGTGGTAAAATAATGAAATGAAGCCGAGATGAAGATGAGCATTTTCTTCTATACTTTTAAATATGATTTGTATTAAAGTTTGTAACAAGATGTACAAATTGTAGTTACTCATGCCATGCCGTTGTCCTCGTGAAAGAAAAACAGCAGCGTAGCACTTATCGTTACTTGATTTGATTATGCTTATCTCCATTTTCCTTCTGTACAACAACGCAACGTGAGATGTTTGTAAGAATAAAAAAAGCTGGGATAAGTTTAAGTTAAACTGTTTAACTACCTTTTTCACTTTTATCTCCTTAAAACTTTAAATACATAGATCTTTAAAATGCCGGTTGGTTCTTATATGAATGACGCTGGTACCTTTAAAATGCTAATGCAGCTTCTACTAGCTACCAAAGTTCTTTTGAGCATTTCAAGATTATTTACAGTAAAAATCATTCATCAGCATCCCAATCCCTGCCCGTGTGTGATTGATATGTTTTGACTGATAAGGTGAAAACGATAAGAAGATTGATAAAGGCTACTAAGTAAGACTAGACCAGTTATTTAATGTCAATAATAAAATGAACGTAACGTAACATTAAATGACCTTGCCAAAAGCAAAGAAAACAGATTCTAGAATCTAAAATTAAATTAATTGAAATTGAAGAGGTTTTAATTGAAATGTTATTTTTACAAACGTGTAAATACCATACAATTTTTTACTCTAGAACTCCACTCCCTTTTCTCTGCTGTTTCATTGATTCATTAATTAATTTCATTTTCATTTCTCTTTCCCAGTCTTGATATTTTCTTGCGCATTTTTAATTGAATTCATTTCATTTCTTCATACATTTAAAAATGCCGTTTTCTAGTTCGTAAAAGTCGAGCTCAGAATAAAAAAGCCTGAATTGCGTAGTATGCGTCCAGGCAATACCCCTCCATGTTAAGAGGGAATGGTACCGCCCATGTTAACGCGTTCACTTGACTTTTCCATGGGTAGGTTAGGAGAAGGATAAAATTGCAGGGAATTGCGTGTTAGGTATTTACGTAGGTGTATACAGTGCCATGTTATTTAGTCCCTGTGACTCTGCTGCTGAAAATAATAACAATAGCGGCTCAAATGAAATACCTACCCACGTAGATTTGTGAAGGTAGCAGCCGTCTATTGTACTTAGGTATGGAAGCTCTGGCGACTCAGCTTTAGTAGCATGGCTAGGGCTAAATCGCACGGTTGTTTTTACAGTTTTCCTCCTCATCTTTCTTGTCAGCATCATCATCATCTTCAATTCAATCGTCATCCTCTCCGCCTCTCAGCTCAAGCTCATCAACTTCAAAGAGGAGGAGAGGACAGAAAAACGTAAACAAGTCCATTATTATTATTAAAGTTTTATTATTATTACCGACCGAATCCATCGTGTGTCTATAAATAAACAATCTGAGAAATAATTAGCAGATATTGTGAAGTAATCATCCTCAGCAGCACAAGAAGATGCAATGAACATTATTTATTACAGAGCATTAAGAAATCCTTCATTTTGTTATTTATCTTTCCCACTTAAACTTGCATACTTTTAGATCGAAAACAAGATCGTCATTAAAATAATAATTGTGCTTTGAGTTTCATCCCACTAGTATCATATCATCACGGATAAATAGAGAATGTGAATGTTGTATGATTACATGATGAGTAATATGATGATATCGATATTATGGATATCATTTAATTAATTGGATTCAATCAATGGATGGCGAAAGAAAATAAAGGCGTGAGTGCCGATATGATTAAAGAAAGAAGCACAGAAGAGAGTGAATCAAGTGAAATGAAAGAAAAGAGTCTCGCAGAGTCTGACGGAGTTATCAGACTCAGACATAGTAAGTAGCCAGTGAGTCAGTAAAGTAATGTAAAGTGGAGCTTTTCAGAGAATTGCGAGTAGTGAGACAGAACTTGTTACTTACAATCGTTCTTATTATGATCACAAGAACAAGAGGAAGACAAGTTGATTATATTAGGGAAGATGTGTGTGGCCACCACAGCTCTTCATGTCTTGTGGCCGTGGATATTGTGGAAAGGTTCAAATTTGCAGTCAGAGTCAGACGGTGAGGGGCGGAAGTGGAAAGTGTAAGAGTGCAAAAAAAAGTCTGTCGGTGTCGGCTTGACTTCGCGAACTGCATTTGTATCACTCAACAAAAACGATAACACATACAATATCAATGTTGTTATATCTGGTACGGGTTGTGAACATTTTTGCAAAAAAAGATAGATTGTTTCCTTATATTATAAATCATACTTTTTATACCTATTACATAATAGGTAAAAAGTGCTCCGGTGCGGTGTCGGAAAGAGTAATTATGAGCTTATAGTTTTTGTCTACCTACCTTCACCTATATTTCTGTTTACCTTACATCTGGAGCCGGAAGTTGTTTGTGTAGCACATTACAACACAATAAATCACATAAGGCGAATAGTAAAAAGTGAAAGGTAAGTCTGAGATGGGATGTGAGGTGTGTTGTGTGAAAGAAAAAAAAAGTTTGTCAAATTGTACCTGCGTGAGTGACTTGAGTGAGATTCATGAGACATTTAACCATGTGCAACCGTTTTTGCTGGAAGTGGCTCTGGCTCTTGCTCAATCATTATAGTGTAAAATTGGTGTGGTTTTGTGATCTGAAATGCAGATTCTGAATTTTGACATTGATGTCCATTCGATTAGTTTCGCAATATTTTACAAAATTTGTTTGTTTCGTTTGTTTTGCAGGTTCATAATAATCCGATTCTGGCCGGCTGTTGATCTTTGGATGCCTGCCGGTCGTTAAATGATCAGTAGATTACCGCTGTTTCACTGCGTAACTTTCAAAAATTCCGTTCGCCAAACAGAATATTGTAAAGGAAGAAAGCGTTAGTTACCGGTCCTCATCCAAAACTTATCTGAAGCAATGTGACGAAGGGTGAGGGAGAACTTGATTACATAATTCATCTCATTTCACAGAAAGATGTGTTTCTTAATCATTTGTTTTAAATCGACTTTGTTACAGACGGAAGTGCATCATCCCAGCAAATCATGATAAGTTCCCTTATCCTTTTCAATATTCAGTGAAAGCAGTAGCTCCAGCATGCGAAGTAGTTAACCATGACTTCATGGATCAGGGTGTGTCGTACGGCCGCCCCTTTGGCTGTCTGCTGGCTAGTGCTGCTGGGGACACTTTGTCAAGTGGAAGGCAAGAGCACGATGCCGATGGATGACAAAATGACGGGCATTTGTCAGAGAAAGTATATTCGAAACCAGCCAGCGAGTTTAGACTCTCTGAGGGGGTGCAAAGTGATTGAAGGTTCACTTCAGATTGCTCTGGTGAACTCGGATTCACCGAAGAACTGGGAAAATTATTCGTATCCTGAACTGAGAGAAATTACGGGTTATTTACTACTCTTCGACTTTGCTAATTTGACGAGTATGCGAAATTTGTTTCCTAACTTGGCTGTAATCAGAGGCCAAGAGTTGGTGGACACTCACGCGTTAGTGATTAGCTCAGCAAATGAACTGCAAGAAATTGGGTTGCCGTCTTTAACGGACATTCAGCGTGGAAGCATTTGGATTGTTGATAATCCTCATCTTTGCTACGTGGACACAATCGACTGGAACAAAATCACCAACGAAAGTGAAGCGATCAGTGAAGGAGTGACAAAAAATAAACCGTTGGAACAGTGTCCCAACACGTGTAAGTCAGACTGTCCAAAATCTGAATTGGACGGCCGACATCTGTGCTGGAGCAGCCGAGACTGTCAAAAAGTTTTCAAAAACTTTTGTCCTCTCTGCGGCGGAAAACCTTGCACAGACCGTGGAGAATGCTGCAGCAAGCAGTGTCTTGGAGGGTGCACCGTCAAGGATTCTCCTAGTCACTGTTATGTGTGCAAGCATGTCATCTTCAATGGAACATGCACTGAAGAATGTCCTTTTGGATTTTATGAGTATCTTAAACGTAGATGTGTCACTCGAGATGAATGTCTGAAGATTAATGCTGCAGCTGATGTGTCGAAAGGCTCGACGAATCAGTTTCACGAAAGAGGCAAGATTTACGAAGATGGAAATGGGACAAAGCTGTGCGTCTTGGAATGTCCGAAGGACACTGAGCTGGCGCCAAACAAAACAACTTGTATACCTTGCAAAAATTCGTGCAGGAAAAATTGCCCGGGAACTTTGGTGGATAGTGTGGAGAAAGCACGGGAGCTGGCAGGCTGCACCAGAATCACTGGGGTTTTGAGAATTTCAATTCGTCGAAGTTCATCGGTGACAACAGGCACGATTGTGAAAGAGCTAAAGCAAAATTTGGACAAAATTGAGGAGATCGATCATTACCTGGTGATTACTCATACGTACGCAATAGTATCACTTGACTTCCTGGAGAACTTGAGAGTGATCCGGGGTCAAAAATTGGAAGATAACACTTACGGGCTAGTAGTGAGGTCCAATGAGAACCTAATGGAACTTTGGGACTTGAAGCCAAACAGAAGTATTACTATCGAAAACAAGAAGGCCCGTGTGCTGTTCCATTACAACTCAAAATTGTGTCAGCAAAAAATCCGGGATTTTGTGATAAAAGCCGGGTTCGCGATCAATTCGCCGAGTGAAATTGACATTGGTATAACAAATGGAGACAAAGTGACTTGTAATACGAAGGTCTTGGAGGTTCAAATTGACAAGAAGACGAACAACTCGGTTTTGATCAAGTATGAAAATTTCCGTCGCAACTTGACTCTCACGAGCCACTTGCTCAGTTATGAAATTCATTACAAGGAGGCTGTAGACTACCCGAAGAGAAATGTGTCAAAGTATGATGATCGCGATCCCTGTGGAGATGATGACTGGACGATTCTGGAGTATCCGAAGATCAGTGATGCAGAAGTCGGAGGGGGAATGGATAAAGAACCACAGTGGGAGCATCCGAAACTCATCACGAATTTAAAGCACTACGCTTGGTACGCACTCTATGTGAAAACAATTGTGATTCCTGATGAAAGCTCAATTAACAATAACACGGGAGCGGAATCGAATATCGAGTACTTTAAAACGTTACCCGGTGTCCCTTCAAGACCTCAGGAATTCAAGTTGGCTGCAGGAGGTCCAAATACTATCACATTGACATGGACTCCCCCACTGCACTTTAATGGAGAGCTGGAAAAGTTCAACATTTGGCTGCAGACAGTTCGCGAAGATCAAGATCTCCAGGATCAGAGGAATTATTGCATTAAGGGACGCACGAAACCGACCATTCAAACTGTCTCGTCTGGATCCGGGGCGAAGTCAACTGTAGCGCCATTTTTACAACCGCCACTAAAAGATTCGGACACGGTGACTTTGTCAACCCAGAAGAAAGACGCAGATTGTTGCTCGTGCAGTGCCTCCGGAAACAAGCCATCATCCACCTCCTACGAATCGATTCACTACCAAGATGACATGATGAACAACATCATCAATCACGTTTTCATTTCTTCATCCTTAGATCAAGATAGCGTTCAAAGCCGAAGAAAGCGATCCCTTCAGCAAATGATAAGACGGTCGGTGGAAGACTCCTCGGATAATTCGGCAGAGAAAATGAACGAAATGGTTTTCCCCGGAGAGGAAAGGTCACCGGGCCTGAATCAACCAAGAATGCCAAGGGACATGGTGAAAGTGCAGGAAATTCGCTTCGATCCTAGCATGAAGAAATATACATTCAGTCTGAAGAATTTGACACATTTTACTACGTACATCATTGGAATTCAGGCGTGTCGCTCCATGGACAAGACGCAGACGAATAATTCGACGGAAATTGAGAATGACACAAGGACATGCTCAGATCTAACGAAAAGCAACATTCAGACTGATGCTTCCCCTACGGCGGACAATATTGATCCCAGATCGATTTTCGTCAATGTGACAGAAAACAGGCTTCATTTGACTTGGGCAGAACCCACGAACCCCAATGGAGTGATAATGGGGTATGTGGTGAAAGTACAGCGGTGGGATAAAAATGATCTGGCAAAACAGGAGTGCATCACTCGGAAATTGTTCCAGTTGAAGAAGAACTACACTTTTCTAGAGGGACTTCATCCCGGTAATTACAGTGTCAGGATTAAAGTGGCATCTCTCGCGAGGGACTCGGAGTATACGCCGGATCGCTTCTTCATCATTGAGGATACTGAAGGAGGATTCGCTGGATTCTGGGCTTTGGTGATTCTCTTGCCGCTGTGCTTCATCATACTCATTGGAGCTGTCCTGGCATACTTCTATATTCGCACGAAAGGGATCATCGATGGTCGCAGGATATTTTCTGCTAATCCGGAGTACATGTCAAATGGTAACAGGAAATATAAAAGAAAAATTTATTTAAATCATGAATCTTTTTACTTATGGACTTTAATTATGTTTGTCAATTTTAGTCGACATTCCCGAAGAGTGGGAGGTGCCCAGGGACAAGTTGAAATTGATTGAAGTAGATGCAGAAAAGGCGTTTACAAAGAAGTACAAGGAATTAGGCCAGGGATCATTTGGAACTGTTCTAGAGGGAATCTTGAGAGATTTTATTCTAGGATATCCGGAAGTCCCATGCGCGGTGAAAACGGTATCGGATGATGCGACGAGTGAGGACCGCGCTTACTTTCTCAG
>VYYJ01003181.1:0-17627 GCA_021029165.1 Cyphoderus albinus | reverse complement strand
AAATTTAGTTGATAATATTTTTTCAACTTACGTCTCCATTACGTGTGTGCTCATTATCTGATATTGGTTTTTTGTGAGCACCACAGAAAATATGTGATCACCGGACGTATGTGCAGGAAGAATGTTTCGTTCTTCTAAGTCCATACAGAAGCTACATAAATAGTACATTTCACATTGCAGACAAATGTATGTAATGTTTCTTTCACAAATTATGTCTCCCGGGAGCATTCGACAACACCCATATCTTATATTTATGCTAATTCCAGGACCTAGTGATAGTAGCAAATTTATATAAAAAATTAAAAGCTCATTAAATTAAAAAAGATGAAGTCATTATGATTACAAAAAATAATAAAATATACAAATACCTGGGGCAGCAGCAGGTGGTAAAATCGGCACTTTTGTTAGTCTACCCATAGGAATTTTTGCATAATTATTAATTGCGTAATAATATGTTATTATTATCATAAGAAAGTAAATCCAGTTTTAAAGGCTTACCCCATAGTTTGCATTTGACTTTTCCGAATCGATATTCTTTGAGCTAAGGTGACCGTTTTGGCAAATATATGCTCCCGATGAAGTTTAAACATGCAGTTGCCGCACAGATCATAATCTGCACATTGAAGGCATTTATAGTCGACATCCCGGATTCCCTTTGTCCCGCAGCCTTCACAATTTGTATCAAAGATAATTCCACTTGATGACCCAGTTGACATTGACATCCATGGGAGAGAAAGCTCCAGCGTTTGTTTGTCTGTTTTTTTAATGGTTCCACCAGTAATACGGGCGTTGATAACAACTGCCGCTATGTTTGGTGCCCAATTGTCTTTCGTGAAGAAATTGTACAGGGTGGACATCGGAATTTGAATCCGATGTAACTTTAATGCGACCACGGATTGAAGAATGTCAAAGCATGGCACAACCCATTCAAATTTAGGAACATCTTTGCTGGAGTCATCAGTTGATATCTCAACGCGGTATGATGTTTTCTGGTTGTACTTAATTGCGTTGGATGAAGCGTTTAGGAAGACGAAGGAAAAACTGTCGTCCTCACGATTCAAAATTGGCATCAGTATAAATACTGCATTTTGATCGTTACCTTCGGACATAATTATTAGTGGCTTCCAGATAAAGTTTCCACCGCTGTTAAACTCTTCATGGCAAGAAAACAGTGTCAGTTTAAAACAGGATTCAGGACATATACGGAAATCGTGATTTTCAGTAAAATGTTTGACTGAAGATTTGACATCGTCTATGTTGAATAGAAAATTGCAGTCAAAGCCAAGTAGTTTACAAAACCTGACATTTTTGTTCATGCTACAAAATAAATATAAATATTTGTTTAGTATTCGATAAAATTATCTACTAAATGCTTGTAATTAAATCCACTTACTCAAAATGCTTGCAAGTAATCAAATGCTCATCCAATTTTGTATTGATCTTTCGTTCTTCACAACCTCTTATTTTGTTTAGACAGTCAAGCTTAACCTTCTCCAGAAATGATTCCACAACCAAATTCCGCACCTTTCCTTTACTAAAGGGAATTCTGCATTGGGGACAATTCACACTTTTAGCGCAACAAGGCGCACAAATTATGTGGCCGTTGTTGCACTGAAAAATTTCTCCTTCTGGGATTTCAAAACAAACCGGACAACTGAAATCATCGGGAACTGTATCGTGAGGTTCCATCATCAAGTGCAAAAATAGTTGAAAATGTGGATTTTTCTGTAAAATAAGAAATGCGACTGTTACTGTTATTTTTCAAAATGCAAAATACGTAAGTGTATCTTGAAGAGACAGAACTTATTTAACAACTTTTTGTTTCGTACTTTTGCAATCCGCAAATAAGTAGTACGTAATAAATTTGATAAGCCACAGTTTATCTTAACTTTCCGTGTCACTATTTCCATTCTTTTGGTATAAAAAGTAATGAAAAACGTTCACATTTTTATCTCTTAATCTCATTTTATTTGGAAGCATTTTAGGCAAACACAGTTGATTCATTTTATCAAATACATATTTAATATACTTACGGGACTACGGGGTTTTCCAACATTACAATAAATTACAATAATATAAAATGTGCATTCGCTGGATGACTGGAGTTGTTTACTTATATCTAGATAACATTTTATTGAAATGATGCAATATTACTGCTTACATGTAGATTTCGGTTTTCTGACAAGTTGTTTGTTGAATTAAGTCATTATGCATGAGATAGGCGAGTGTCAGTGAGATATGTGAATAACTATACTTGATACAATTACAATACCTGTGTAGACCAGTTATCTTAAACGAACTTCGTACGTTTTTTATCATATGCCTCAATAAATATGTTTTAATCTATATAAACTTGGATATACACATGTATACATACATAATATTTTATAGATAGTTCTAAAGTGATTATATCCCCTTTATTACATGTTTTTATAAATGAATCACTGAGATATACATATTTAATGATAACTACAGTATTTACAGTAAAATATGTGATATGAATATATAACAAATATCAAGAGAAATTGATTTCATAAAGATTTTTGTTAGAGCTTAAATTTTATTTATTATTACTATTTTATGTTATACATATGCAGTTAGCATTCACCAATGTGTACAGAAGTTGTTGTTGGTGGCAGTCAACTGGTTAACACACCTTCATGTCTCTTCCTTCCAGATAGTCTGCGTCGATCGTTATTTTATCATGGATGACTCCCTTGCCGGTTTCCGCAAAACTAGTGATTTAATTTGAGAATTAAAAAAAATCATCGTCCGATAAATGCACTACTGCCTATAATTGCAAATATTACTTGATTTTCTTCATATATGTTACAAACCTCTTGTTTATGTACGATTTTATTTGTCCAATATGCTCGGCCGTGTAGACCACACAAAATATGTGATTTTTAGAAGCATTGTGTGGTTCAACAACATCGTTCTCCTGTAATTCCATGCAACATTTACATAAACTGTAGTTGGGACATTGCAGACAAACGTATCTAATCTCTAGTTTGCCGCAAATTTTGCCTCCGGGAAATTTTCCGTCACACTTGTATCTCATAACTTCAGTTGACTCTGAAACTCAGTCAATAGAAAAAAATATTACAATAGCAAATGAAGAAATAGCACCGTATAAATCAAGTAATTTAGAAGCAATTGTAATTAATTACGTGGTGTCTCAATCACAGACGGCAAAACCGATACTACAGCTTGCCGATGGTCCCTTTTCAAACATAAAATGTATGTATAGTATACTTTATGATTTATTTGAGATATTTAGGTCTAACAATATTTGTGTGAACCAATTTTAAAATATGACTTACTCGAAGGAAAGGAACCGTTTGTCGTAAACCAATTTTCTCTGTTCTAAATTCACTATTTTGGCAAATATATGTTGACGATGTACGTTGAGTTTACCCATGCACTTGCTACAGAGATCGTAGTCACCGCACTGAAGACAATGGTAGTGAACGTTTCGAATTAGCTTTACACGACAGTCATCGCAATTAACATTGAACTTGATTACATGGCATTTGTCGATTTCATGGAGCAATATTGGGATAGAGTTGTTAGTAGCAGCATTTAAACCCAGTCTTATTAAGTCAATATATCGCATTCGCAACGGATTTGTTTCACGAATCGAAGCGGTAAGAATGACAACTCCATCCTCGTTGCTGAAAAAACTACGCATGGTACGCATTGATACACGAGTCTGGCCAAATTTAGTTTCAACCGCAGCGTTTAAGGGGTTAACACAATGAACCAATAACTTTAAATCTGGAATCATCGCACAAAGCGATTTCATAGAAATCTCAACTCGAAATTTTGTTCCTTTATCATTTAGAGTTAAATCTGCTGAATTTGAGAGGTCGATGCAAACGCATGAAAAACTGTCATCCTCGGCATTTAATAAAGCAACGAAAATAATCATTGAGCTTTGGTCATCTTCTTCGTTTCGAATTAGTTAGAGGTGTCCATAAATAGTTTTTGTCGCTCTCCACATTAGAGGTAGTGTCGACATCCATCATTTGCAATTGCAGACTGCATCCATTATGGGAAAGAAAAGGGTGGGAGTCGGTAAGATGTCTGATTGAGGCAGTCGGGTCTTCGATGTTGAATAGAAATTTGCATTCAAAGCCAAGAAGTTTACACAACCGCACCCGTTTGTTGAAACTGAAAAACCAGGAAAATAATATGTTATATGATGAGATTACGAATTAATGTCCTACTCCTGCCTCGAAAAAAATATTGTCAATTCACTCACTCATAATGATTGCAACTTTCCAAATGCCGATCCAAACTTTTTCTCAAAAGTCGTTGTCCACAACCTCGCACTTTATTGGTACAATCAATCTTCATACACTCCAGAAATGCTTCTACAGCCAAGTTTAGACTTTTTCCTTCGCTAAAGGGTATTCTACACTGAGGAAAATCTTGAACTTTATCGCAACATGTCGAACAAATCAAGTGTCCATTTTTGCACTGAAAAATTTCCCCATCCGGGATTTCCATACAAACGGGACAATCGAAACACTCAAGAGTTTCCATATTATGTTATATTATTATTGAGAGGTGTAATGTAATGGAATCAATTTGTGTTGGAAAGAAAATTTGGATCATTCTACATCCAATGTAGAAGCTAAACTGCAGAGATGTTGGACGACAAGAATCATCCAACCGTTTGATTCAAAAGTAATATATTTGATAAGACAGCTTATCGTAAATTTTCAAGAGCGTCATGCGCCATTTTCAATTGTGTTAAATTATTTTTACTGCTGACGCATGCGTTTGTTCTAACCTTCAGTCGTCATGTGTTAATAATCATGCATTATGAGCCCTCATTTTATCAACTATTTTTCAGTATTGGACAATATAGTAAATATTTAAACAAAATTATGCAACTGTTGAAGTGAAAAGTGTGTGTTAATTTAATATCAATAATGCTCATACTTACAATTCGATGCTTCACTCATTTTCAATGAGTATGTAAAACCTGCAATATCAATTTTTAAATCAAGTTTTGATGAGACATCAATGGTTTATCGCGTCTCAACAAAGAGCATTTTTTGAATCTCTGAGACTGAATGCACATTTTTATGTGTATAATGGAGTGCGACCTTGATAAAGATTGTATCATGACGTTTAAAAACTGATTTTTTTATTCTTTATTACGTAATAATGTACATTTTTAGAACGCATTTTTAATATGATTTGTTACAATTGACTGATTTAACGATTTAAGGTAAGTGTTTTTTATAATCAAATTATCTGCATAAAAGCATATTCAACAAAATGGTGATGATTGGAATGGATTTTTATATAGTAGACAAACCTAGCAATTCAGACAACTCCAGGTGACTGCTCCATCCTTGCCCTTAAATCTTTCATAGGTGTTGGACTCCAAGTCAATCAGATAGCCGCTCTTGCCCGCATTCTTGGTGCAGCAGTTGTTGCAGTCGGAATCGGAACAGGTGTCGCAGACTAAAACATCAATCGACTTGGATCCCTGCTTCACCCGGAGTTTCTTACCCTTATACTTGTTGATATCGCCATGAGTGGAGAAAAAAGATGTAATGTTATTTTTTATCACCCAGGAGTGACTCTTTTCCCCACAGTATGCAAATTGCCCTTCATAATCACAGCCACCGTATTGATCGCATTCGCTTCTATCTGGACAATGTTTCTTTTCAGCGGAAGTGTACGGTGGGCTCGGATTGCTGTCACAGCACGGTGGAAACGAGCAGTAGGATGTTAGCTGAGCTGATTTTTTTTATTTAAAAATAAGAATATTAATATTAATTTTTCACTTCAATTTATATTTTGAAGCTGGACTTTTTTCTCTCAAATATTTCTTACCGTCTAAGGCATTGGTATTGGCGATAAAACCGATGCTCAATGTCAATACTAAAGTCACGGTAGTAATCATGATTCAGTAATAAAACTTTATTTCAATTTTTGGAAATAATTTGAAAAAAATTACAAAATATTCTATGTAAACAGTTTTGTTCTTGATTCTTTAAAATGATAAATCCAAATGTTTTCGGCTTGCTTTATATACCTTGTTTAAGCACTTAAAATGATTTATATCCTACAATCTGCAGCACATTAATAAACTGACTGAATTCTTTGAAACATTAATAATCTAAAATGTAATGGTAAAACTTCATTATACTTCAATTTATTATATTCGCACTGTGCCAGTGCCATGAATAAATCAAAAATTCAAAATGAAACATGACACAAAGTTTGATTAATATGTTATTGAAAAGCTAAAAAAAATTATTATGCAACATAAATATTAAAGTCCTTTCAATTTGAAACATTGAAACACCTAAATTAAATGATCTAATAGTCCATC
Source organism: Cyphoderus albinus (assembly GCA_021029165.1). Classification (NCBI taxonomy): domain Eukaryota; kingdom Metazoa; phylum Arthropoda; class Collembola; order Entomobryomorpha; family Paronellidae; genus Cyphoderus; species Cyphoderus albinus. Next base: position 11,269 of record VYYJ01003181.1, on the reverse strand, counting down.
AGTGACATATTTATTTAAGCGTTTTTGCGGTTAAAATATTTACAAAATGCCAGATGTTAAAAGTTTTGAGTTGTATAAAGTCGATCATTTTACAGTAGCATGTTTACAAAATGTGAGTTATGATAGGAAATTAAAATTATTAATAATTCATGTATGTAAATATGGTCGGTCATGATTTTTTTTACTTATCAGACTCATATAGAAACTTGTTGACAATTGTAAAAGAAATTCTTGGAAGACTTCGTTTTTGGAATTTTGGAACAAACAATTCATTTTTTTTAAAATAACAATAATATGTATAGGTTTTAATTTTACTAAGAGAAGCTAGGCTCACATCCGGGTCAGATAATAATAAATATGACGTTTGAAATAACGATTCTAGGTTCATTTTGCAACAAAAGTAATATTTATAATATTTTAGATACATATATGTAAAAACAATGTATTTTTATATTGTTCTGAATAATAAGTTAGAGTAAATACGCTTTCAATCGGCGTTATTTATATACCCTGAGTTTTTAGGAAAAACTTACTGACTTAATGTAGGTATTGAATTCTTGGATAATTAGGGGTCTTTTCAACCTAATTTTATACAATTAAAGACTATATTATTTCAATTCTGAGAAAATTTGGATTACTTTACGATACATATTTTTATTAACGTATTTATTTTTATTCTATTTAAGATATTGTTACAAGTTTTTTTCTGACTATTTTGTTTTTGCATCCGTTTGACATATTTAGTTACTTAGAACTAGTAGACAACACAAAAACTAAAAATCATTTTTCTCCGACTTTGATCGTTCTCGGTCTGTTTTGCAACCTTTTCCATCGCAGTAGCTTTCATGGACCTTTCTTCCATGCGCAGTTGCTATCAGTTTGCCACACCCTTTTCTGCATTTGTAATCACCCCCATCAGGGTCTCCATTGTCGTTATCAACGTGATCCCCTTCTGCCACCGAGTGTTTAACCCGCTCGTGCATTTCCATGTTCCACTCTGTCATAAACTGTTGTGGACACATGGAGCACTGGAAGGGTCTTTCCTCTGCTATATTCTGTTCCGGGTGAATCGTGGCGATGTGCTTCCGGAGCTGATCCTTATTTTTCAAAGTCCTCGAACAAAATTGACAAGGAACTCTGGGCAGCTCCTGGCCCTTTTCGAAGCACGTTACTTTCTGGTGACGGTTGAGATAAGAAACCAAGTGGAATCTCTTACCGCAACGGTTGCAGATGAACTTTCTTTTCTGCTCGGGAGAGAGATGCGAGACCGCGTGCTTTTTTAATTGATTCCTGCTCCAAAATCCCTTGGAGCAGGTGGAGCACTTGTGCTTTAGTGGAAGGTTCAATCTCATCATTGATTTTGGTTTTGGTTGGTGGAGCTTCGCTTTTTCATGAAGTGCCCGATGAGAATTTAGACTTGGCCCGGATTTGAAGATTTTGCCACAGGTTTCACAGACAGCCTTTTCCTGCTCCTCCTTGGGGTGGTAATCTTTTAGATGCTGGTTGTACTTTGTAACGGTTTCAAACGATCTTATCCGAGCAGTGCATTGATCCACCGGAAATGGACAGCGAAGGGCGTCAAAGTGTTTGGAGAGAATGTGATTGTGCATGCTGACCTCCACCCTCTTCACGGCGTTTTGTCCATGGAACTTGACTGAGCAACTGGAGCACTCCAGACATACCTCCGTCTCATTCATGATGATCTCTATGCCGGAAACGCTGAGCTTATCGGTGGCTTGATCATAGGAAATTGGAAACTTTGTTGCTGGACTGTCCTCGTCAGAGCCACTTTGCTTCTGGAAACCTTCCTTGATTATCCTGCAGATGATCTTGCGCTTCCATTCGGACGTCTTTTCCTTGCCGATGATTTCCCTCAAGGTAGAGATGACCTCAGCCGAACAATTCTGTCTCTCTTTTGGACTCAGGAAACTCTCGAAGGTCCGCCCTTCGCCCCGCGCAGTCGCCTCCGCTCGCTCACTGGCGTTCATGTGGGTTATCTTGTGCCTGATCATTTTCTTTCTCTCGTTGAAAGGTCTTCCACAAATGTCACAAGGATTGTGACCTTGGTGACATAACAGATGATTGGTGAGGCTACTGATTTTCGTCATAGCCTTGTCACAAACCAGACACTTCAGAGTTTGGAGGTGGTGACCCAGAATGTGCTCGTGCGCCTGGAACTCTACTGCAAGTCTATTTCTACCGGATTTAAATTCCAGAGCACAACTGGAACACCTGAGACATTTTTTGTTCTCGTCGATGATGACGGGAATGCCTCCAACGGAAATGGTGTCATCAGTGCTGCTATCGTATTTCATGGGGGTCTGTTGAAACGGTTTCAAAAGAGAGAGATCATTCTTCTTGTTCTTCGGTAGTGTGACAGTGACACCTTTGGTGGTGATAATTCTGGCAATAATTGACTTCTTGAAAGTTGGAATTCCCTTGTTTGTCAAGTTTGTCTTGGTCTTGGTCGTTTGACTCGTTTGGGAGATTTTCGTTTTGGAAGCCAGATACTCAGATCGTTTTCGTCGTCTTGCTATTAATTCCCGGATCTCGGATTCCGGGAGCCACTCGTCATCCCTCGGGGGTGGTTTTGGTTTTCTCGTACGATAAGTCTTAGTTTTTGCATATTTTGCAGATCTACTCCATTTAGTTTTAACTCTTCTTCTAGCTTTAACTTTCACAGCAGCAGCAGCATCAGTACCAGCAGCAGAAAATTGTTCTTTTGTAACTTCAGTCTCGCTCTCAGCAAAGTGTTCATTATTGATTCTATCCATCTCAATTTCACAAGGTTCATACTTCATTTCCATCGCCTCGAACTGGTGGAAGTCAAGGTCGGTGTCACACTCTTCGCTTTGAATATCGACAAAACCACTGAAATCGAAGGATGTCTCAGTCTCAGCCTGCGTTTCCATCTCCATCTCTAAAGCATGATCATGATCATGATCATCTTCGGATTTACAAAGCATGATCTTGGGTGACATTTGGGCATTGTATAACCGTAAATCCCGAACAACTGCAATAACCAATAAGAAAATAATAAATTATAATAATCAGATAACTTTTTTAATCTATTAATTGATTTTTAGTTTTTTTGTCGTTTACGTCACCTCCAAATATTTTCTGCCTCAAAATCGAACTCGCTTCAGCTTCAGCTTGCCCTTCGACTCCTCTTGGAAATTTTTCAATCGCCTCCTTAACTTTCTTCATTTCCACATAAAACTGACAAAGTTGACCCTGGAGAGTTTTCATTTCCTTCAAAATCTCTCGTTGAAGTTCGCCCACCCGAACCTCCGTCTCCATCGCCTTCTCGTGCACTTCCACCGCCGGAGTGAGAATTCGTCGACAGCTTAAACAGAGGTCGACTTCGGTTTCATCTTTTAGTTGTGCTTGTGCATCATCGGTTGGTGGGTTGGACACATAAACATTATCCACGTCTTTGAAGAAACACAAGAATTTCGCTGACTTCACTGAACACGAACTGGAAGAGGTCGAACCCGAGGTGGCGGTTGTGATCAATGGCAAATTCTGGCAGCAGAGGAGACATGTCTTTTCATCCTCTTTTTTATTGACTTCACTACGCCTTTCCATTTTCCTTGAATTATATTTAACTAAGTTTTAACAAAAAAATAAACACCAACACTTACACTGACTCAGTGTCACTGAGTGCCACTCATTTCAATTCAACACAAGAGCGGTCTCCTCAACTCAGTTGAGTCAACTGCACAGCGGGGAGAATCAGCTGCTACATAGTTCCTTTTTTCTTTTTTTGTGCTTGCTTATTTTGGTGGTAATACTAATAGTATTAGTCTAATACTACCGCTGATATTCTGCCTTCTCTTCCACACTTCTTTATTTGTATGCGCCACAAATAACGGGAAAATATTGATACTAGAATACTACCAGCACAAAACAGCATTAACAAAGAACAAAGCTTCCTTCAAATTTATGTATCCTTAGATAGCATTCCTCAGGAATGATTCCTGGCATCCTGAATCAGGATAGATTTACCTTATACCTTGATGATTCAGAGAAGTAGTAGATTAAGTCATTTTAGGGCAACATATTATATAATATTGATATTATCGCTGATCAGCGAATGGAATAGCATCATCTATCTATTTGTCAAAAATTATTTAAATGCATTTAACAATGACAACGCAAATAACATTCCTCAGCCAAAAAATAATATTAATATCCATTACTAAATCACGTGCCCAGTTTGTACTAGTGATTCACTCAGGCACTGTTTTTGAAATCGGGCCAACGTTCTCACCCCGGAATGTGGAATGAGTAAAAAATAAAGTTGCTCCAAAGGACCCCAAAATTGGTACACAAGTGAAGTCCTGAGTGAATCACTAACTAAGTCATTAACTGTAATTTAGGTCTATTAACCAAAAATGAAGTCGACGATTACATTCACCATACACGAACAAAATGTTCTGTCGCTATCCTAATTTATGCATGTTGAAAGTACCTTAATAGCATTTTTGTTTCTTAGACGCTACTCTCATGCGTCATATTTAATTTTAATACTTTTTTCCCGAGTTTGAACTTTTCTGACCAATCGAGTTTGACGGGTATTGGTTTACTCTGTACAACAGCAAAAAAGTTTAAAAGGTTTTTTAGCGAAGTTGCTTTGCTCAGTGTTCTATATGTTCCCTGTAGATTTATTTAAATGTATTTGATGGTTATGTATTTTTTGTTTTTGTCTTTTTGCATAATCAATATTCAGTAAATCAATTTTTGTGGCGAGACATTTTATTTATGCGACATTACCTTAAAAGAATGCATTTATTCAATATTAAAAAGCCATAGTAAAAACGACCAAAATTTAACCTTCAAATAAACTTATTTCACTCTAGAATCGAATGCCTAGATACACAATTATATTATAATACAATTAAGATACATATTTAAAAATTATATGTATATTAGTAAAAATTTATAAAAATTGACGTGCAGCTTTAAAGTTATTTAAATTCAGTTAGTTCACAATGGTTTAGTTTGGGTATATTTGATTAATGTGATGTATATGTATATTGTGTAAATGCAATATCCAACATGGGCAGTGCAAGTTTGTGATGATATAAAAATACTTATTTAACAACGTCAAAATTTACATAAATACGTTTAATAAGAGTATGTGTATGAGTCAACCTGCATAGCATGTAATTATAATGTTTAAGAGGCACTATAAATTCAACTTTGAATATGAAAGCAAAGCAAGAGGTTAATTGTATATTCCAAAATATTGCGGTAGAAGCTCACTTTCGTGTCATTATCAAATACGGTTATACCGTATGAAATAGCAATGGGTCGTTGGGCGGCGGCCGACTTCCTCATAATAATGTGTTCACGTCTCAAACAAATTCTATTTGGGTGGTTTTTCCACTTGTAAATTATTTGGCTAGAAAACTCGTTGCTCCTGACAGCTATTGGAAGGGTTCTGATTAGGACAATGTAGTGCACTACTGTAATCAACACAATGATGATATTCACACTGCGCGGAAAAAACAACCAGCCTAGAATCACACTGAAGTTTTCCGCGAGAAAAATAACAAATCCGCTACACATCACAAGACCTGCCAGTTGTTTAATGACCTCCCTTCCTGCGTGGTTGATATACTGCAGCTGTTTATAGTTACTTAACGCAAAATGGCATAGTTGCATTTGAGAGATGACCTGAAGACACACATAATATACATTACAAAGTGTCATTAATAAAATTAAGAAAACAGAGTACGATCGGCAAACTTCAAAGAAACCCCATTGCAGTATAATGAAACGAATTATGGTTAGGGTTGCTGAGGTTTCACAAGGTTTGGAATTTGATGACGTGGAGCAAAATAAATGCATAGCTGGATCGAGCTTCATGAAAACCAGAACACCAGGCAGATATAGGCCCGCGAAAATTATTGTGATTGCAATGAACAGCGAGAATATTCCAACAGTGTCAAATGATCCTTTTTTATGTGATACAAGTTTTCCAAGTTCTGTAATTTAACTAAATTGATGGAATAAATTGTTTTTAGTAAACTAATAGGTACAAAAGAAAATATTGTTTCAACTAAAACTTATTTTATATACCCAATTTTAATATGTCCGTAATTGATATAGTGTCCACCATAACACCTTTTATTTTCTCCTTCCTATCCTTCGTACCTCTGTGCAGTTTTTTCTCCATGTAAAGTAATTTTGCGAAATAGTCATCATATATTGTTTCGGTCCTGAGAAGGTTGCAGGTCGATAGACATAAATGAAGTTGAAAATATGCACACAACAACAAATAGATCACAACAAAGTGCAACTCAGTGCCACTGTCCTTTCCACCATAAAAGTGTCTAATAATGTAGCGTAATCCACCAGCAAAAGTTAAGAAATTTGCGAGATTGGCTACAAAGAAAGGAGTCACATTTCGTTTAGTTTTCAGAGTATAAATCCGTTCCGCGTTTGCATCACATTGGATGAAATGCTTATGTAGGATACGTTCGAACACGTTTTGTGTTAATTCGAAGGATTTCCAGAACAATGGGGACGTCATGATTGTATATTGTATATTTCTTTAGACTTAGAAGTTTTTGCACTATTTTCGAAGTTGCTCTCTATGAGACGTAGTCTACAGAATTATGGAGGTACCAGATATTGACAATATCAGTTTAGCACTAAGAAGTTTTTTTTTTGTTTCTTTGAAATTCTTTTTTATTATCAACTCACTAAATATCAATATTCATTCAAAGGAATCTACCCCTTGGAAATTTAGGATGCACCATACAATACCACAATGCACAATAAATTTAGTCGAAAAGCTTGAGAGGAATATTTTTTGCCTATTTCATGAACAGTTGGATTGGATTTGCCAGTTTACCAAAATGGTAATGCGAAAATATTCAAACTGTATAAAATCCTGACGCTGACAGGTTACTTGAAGGTTAATGAAAGGGCATCCGAAACTATTATTATACGAATCTGCCAAAGCTTGGTTTGATGAAAGTCGCAGGCAGAACAGCTTTAATATTTAAAACGTTGATATTCTAAAAAAATATTATAAATTCAGAAGACCTAAGCTGTATGCTAAATGCTATGAAAGTACCTTGTTAAAATGATTTGCCTTATTTTTTGGTAGAAAATTCAGTTGAATTGTAGAATACCTTTGCCGATTTAATGTTGTTCTTAACAAGGAAATCTCACAGAAATTATTTTTATTGGTACAACAACCAACCATTAAAAACCGATGTTTTTCCCTTATTTTCCAAACTTAGGAAAGTAGGAAGTTAGTTCAATTATTTATAATTTGTAGGGTATTATAGATTTATTTCGAACACTTTCCTTAGCTTTTTAGGTAATAAGCTTTTCTTCAAGATATTGTTCACTTGTATTTGCTATGCCATAATCATTATTACTAAAAATTGAATTACGCCATACGTAATATTTAGGTTTTTTTGACACGTATCGGAATCAATTCCTTATGCTAACAAAGTTGCTATTGATTAGTTAAGCGTTTGTCAGTAGTGTTAGTAATAATTATACATGTGCATAATTGATAACAAAACTATTTTTTTTTAAATTGAGCCACTGAGCAAAGTTCAGTTAAATCATGTTTGTCCTCGAGGATTTCTAAATAAATAGTTTTTCCACTGTTTGGTTTGATATAATAAATGATATCAAAGCTTGTTTATAGAAACAAGAATTTCTAGGGAAGTTATCATAAAATGTATTTCACGCAACAAGAATAAAATTCCGTCCACCTCATATCAACATGCTGCTACCAGTAATGATACACAAATATTTTCTTCAAAAATGCATTGGTTGTTATCTATTATTGTCAATCAAAATATTCCTTCATGATACAATAATGATACGTAAAAAATAAAAAATAATGTTCAGTTGACCGAATCAGCTGCAGCTCCAGTAAAGTAAAGACCAAATTACCAATATACAAAGAGTTCAGAGGTTGAATATTTTGTGTTTATAACAAGGCATTTCTTTAATACATATATGGAGTTTATATGAATGTATCTATTGAATTCAATCATCTTCTATTTGAACTCTAAATTGAATATGGTCGATGAATCCATAATATAATAAATAAATGTGTATGTATTTAAAGGTTGACATGTACATAATATAAATTAATCATTTTATATTATAATTTATATTTCGTATCCATTCATCATTTTAAAATGTTTTTATTTTCTGCATAACATCAGTTCAGTATCAAAAGTTTGAGACGCAGTAGTAGTTTGACCCGAAGCATTTTAACCGCCTTTGGACTTGATAACGATGACATTGTATCTGTAAACATATTGACACAAAGAACTCATCCAAGTAGAACTAAAGTAAGACTTTGAGTAGTAAATCTAATCACTGCACAGCACCCTGCACCGCTATGTTTAGCTTTGGTTGAATAGATAATATCCATATTACACAGGTTATAGTGTAAAGATTGCCGACCGTCAGATTGTTTGTTGTAATTTTTATATCATGAGCAAATATTTAAACAAGAATTTAGTTAGAATCTCCCATCCAGGCCCATCCATATGAATCATCACTGAAATGCAGTCTCAAATTGGGTTTGATGAATTATTCTCTTTTAGTTTGCTGGAAAGTCATTTTATAATAAAATTTAATACTGCTTCCAAGATAAAGTACTATTTCATCACATTCTCACTTGCTTCATAAAGTGGATTGAAATCGACGATTTTATTTTTGAGACATCCCAAAAAATTACGCAAAGTACAAAACCATGGAGGAATCTTGGAGAGGAACGGCACGGATTATTGCATACGTCGATTTGGTAAAAAATAAAAGTGTACATTCAGTAAAAGAAACCAGTTTTAAAATATTTTCCCTTGATTTGTTAGACGTTTGCAATAATTTTTGGACTTGTCATTTGCTGTGCTTTCTGCATCTTAATGGCTGAAAGGAGAGAAGCGGCAATGGAAGGACGGATGGAAATCATGAGCGAGTCACCTCATATTATTAAATGGAAAAAAATACAATGTATAATAAAATCCGAATTTTAAAGTTAATCCCTGATTTGTTAGGCGATGCAAACACATTAGCGTGGTTGTCAGTAATAATGGGAGTGATTCAGTTTGCCATTAATATTTGGGGAATAGCAGAACTAATTCAAGCGACGGCGGAGGTATCAATTTCCAATATGATGTCAACACAAAGAGGAAAATAATAATACTTTCCGAACTTTAATAAACTTGAATTTCTTTGGCTTACATAGAATATTAGTCCAGGTGATGCCTTGACTAAGTCTCAGGTTTGGTTCATCCTGACCATCATCGAAATGGTGTTGACCGTACTGAATGTGCTCTTTACTAGGGACACCAGGGCAGCAATTCGGGGGCTTCTCATTTTGGCAATGAATGCATTCTTTATTTATGTGGTTGCGGAATACAGAAATGAGTTGAAGAGGGCTTAAAAATGTACTGGTTTGTATGTGTTAAAATTTGTTAAGACGTAGCAGTACAAACTTTTAATCTTTTCTATATTTGTTTATAAATGTTTACTTTGTTTGAAGAAGCGGAAACCAGATATCTTTTGGATATTAAAGGAAACAATTAAAATAGTTTTAAAGTAATCATTAGGAAAATAAATTTTTGTTAGAATTATTTGATACAGGTTATCTGCAAACATTTTGATTTTAAGTGGTCTGAATGAAAGTTTGTAAAATATGGATACTAAAAATGGTTGGAGGAATCTACCGCTTTATGATAAACTATTTTTTGACGCATCCAACATATTTAATTTGTCAAATATTCCAATGAATTGAAAATCGGTCCAGTGAAACGTGACACTGGTGATGTGCAATTTTTGTACGAGGAGCTAGGATATTCCCTGTTATTCCAATATACCATTGTTACTTTTTGTGCTAACTACTCATGATGAAAAATAAAAAATTGCATGTGTCACTGGATGCAATGGGCAAAACAATGTGTACAAAACTATTTTCTGCACAAATTCTCATGGGATTTTATAAAGTTTATACATCCAGAATTTTTTATTTTAAGATTTATAAAATTTGAACTAAAATTTGAAAATTAACCCTTCCATGTTAATTATTAGTTAGTGTTTATTATAACAGCCAATACAAGTTATTAATTGTAATTAATAAAAATTATATCAATCAACGTTGGATAAAATGATGGTAAAATAAAATATTCATTACAGCTCTAATTAGGAGTGAAAGAAGGTTTGGTAAGCAAAGAAACTTAAATGGGACTACATAACAGTTACAATATTCTTTAATATATTTTCCCCTGACAGAACTACGTCTGTATGTCTCGTTAACATGTGGTGGCATAGTGGCAACACCTACTCAGAATATTTCCACAAATACAGTAGGATTTGTTTTATCGGCTAATTAATCTTCCTAAATCAGCCTAGTATATACTACCTCGTGCAACATATCACGGGATATGAATGCAGGTTGTTATGTTTTCTAGTTTTAAAGCGTCGAGTTAAACATTCATTTTCGTTAAAACCATAAAAACATACTTTCTTAACTGATCGTGAGTGAGTTATGTACATACGCGTGACAAAGAGATTAATAATACATAAAGGTTGTGACCGCCACTCTGCGGATATTCTCTAATATGGGCTTTTAGGGCAAATTCGTTGCTTACTACCCAGAAAATATCTTGGTTCTCAAGGTTGGTATTTTTTATATACACTATTATAGATAAAGCCAAACTTGTAGCATATTTTCCGCGGTAAATGGCAAATTAACATAGACAGGGCGTCATATCCACCTGTGTTAAATAAAGTGGCCCAAGGCACAAAATGAAATAAAATAAAGGCATCGTTTGATTGACGAATCATGAGCACGTTACGAACCGGAAATGACAAATCATGATCAACCACATCTCCTGATTGACCAATCATTACCACGTGACGCCCCGGAAGTGACGAATAAAATCCGCGATTATGCCCGATATCACCAAAAGATAGTAGTGCGAGCGTAGCGAGCATTACTACAAATCTGCGGCGGGGGTGGCCCACAAGACGAAACATGACGACCCGGAAGTAACGAAATGTGACTACCCGGAAGTGACGAAATGTGACTACCCGGAAGTGAGATTAGTACAAGCGAAGCGGGCATTACTACTAATCTGCGGCGGGGGTGGGCCACATGACGAAATGAAAGTGACGATAAGTGTCGACCTGGGGGTGACGATAAGTGTCGACCCGAAAGTAACAAAAAATGTCGACCTGGGGGTGACAAAATATGGTGACAAGAGGGTGACGAAATATGGTG